>APFE031593211.1:3821-42359 GCA_000404065.3 Pinus taeda
TAGAGAGAGAGAGAGAGAGGGGGGGGGGGCTTTGTTTTGTTTAGTCACAGATGCTTTGGATTGCGTGCTTACTTGAGAAAGCTCTCTTTCTCCCTACAAAACAAAAACAAAAAACCCAACACGGACATGCAAAGAAAACAAGCCTTACGGCTTAAAGTTAGCTTTACCCGGAAACTAAATATTTTCCTCATGTTTCTGATTTTCTGAGATCACACTAAGGTGCAGGGAAAAGAGCATACGCATGAGAAAAATTCTTCCTTTCTGTTTCTGATTTGCCCAGATCGCACAGAGTCACAGGGCAAAGAGAATATGCAGAAATGAAAGGTATAGATCCGATAAAAAAATAGCTAAATAAACTGAAACCGAAATAAACAGAGATACAATAACAGTAAACTGCAAATAAACACTGTATACCTCAAGATCTAAAAAATGACGCAGCTAGGGCTACTGGAAACCTTTTCGTGTGAAACAAAATGGGTTCCACACTGGAACAGATGCTCCCAACACAACAGAGTAGTCCTCTCGACCCGAAAGCAATCAGAAACAGCAGATCTAGGAGATGGCAGTCGCATGTAGTTCTACCGACTTCAGATTTGGATCAACAATAGATGCGGCCCTCAAATAGTTCTGATACCATGTAGGAATTTACAGGGTAAGTTCCTCAGATAGAACACCAAAAGGACATTGCTCACAAATAGATCACAGATCAATACACCAGTACTTTCACGTGGTTAAAACCCTCAGAGAGGTTAACTGTCCACGGCCTACGCCAACGTGGCTACTACAGGCAATTTATTAATAAAAGAATGAAAATTTACATAAGCTTCTCTCATGCAGGGTTAACCTACAAATGACCCTCCATGCGCTTTAAATAGAATTCATGGGCCAATCGGGTGTCAAGCCATCGATCAAGTGTCGGTAATACCGAGGAGCGAATGAACCTTCGGATCAGTACATATCGTGACCGGCGGATTGTAGGTTACAAATGTACATAGTAAAGAAACACACTTTACCTAACTCTATACCAAACCAAGTGATACTTAACTATTCCTATGTGTCGGAATATCCTAACACTACAGGCTCACACGGGTCTTCTGAGGTGTCTATTATAGAACTATTATGTTCATTCTTGCACGAGATAGTGGCGAGGCCCAAAATTCTTCCATACACGGACATGGTTAAATGGGTACTGGATATTGTTGATATCACAAACAGACAATTTAAGACTCAAGGTCAAGGACTCGTTGGCTCATTCACTCCACAATATTTGAGGCTCATGTATCATCTACTAGAGCCATAGGCGACTTATAACAAACAATTCATGCAGAAGTTCGCTAAAGAAAATGAATATTTGGCAAAATGCAACAAGGATTGGTCAAGAAGGTACGAACCACTGAAAAAGGATAAGCATGGTATGTATAGTACTACTTCTCTCACCTCCCCATATTGCTTTTCTACTGCTATGCTCTGTAGACTTTTTGGAAAGCCAGACATTAACAAATTTTCATCTGAATGGCTACCATTATTGGATGCTGCCACTAATGCTACTATTGTGGATTGGGCTAGGATATTGTCTGACAATTTAGCCATAGCCATTTTCAATTACCAGTCCAAAAGGACTATTTCTTAGATTATTTATCCCCCTTTCTACTTATTTACATATGTGGTTGATGAAATCTATTATATTTCCAAGTTTCCTTTAATGGGTTGGAAATGGACTACTCGAGACCCCTTATACATTCATATTTATCACAAAGAATTATGGGATTCCAAGTTCATTCCGTATTTCTACAAGATTTGTCATGGAATCATGTTACCTCTGTACAAAATGTTGTATGATAAAGATGCTCCAAGATTTTCTCCTGAAGTGGAGGTTGATATGATCCTTGTCGCGAGATGGTTCAGAGAAGAACTTTTCACATATGTCAAGGTATTTGGAAGTCTCGCTTCCCCTCATGTCCTACCTTTATATGTTCCTGATAAACTACTGGCATGAGAGATTGCTTATCAAGCTTGCAGAGAACGAGGTATGAGTAAAGACTTGAAGGACAAGAAGAAGGCCATTTGGCCGCAATTTCTTGTGGACTATGGGGCATTTTCACTATTTGATGTAGGCCATGCATTCTAAGGAGTAAACAACATGTTATGTATATGATTGTTCAAATTTCCAGGAATATTTTTCGAGCCTTCTACTATCGTTAACAATTTCACTACTGTAGTCAAAATAAAAGTGTTTTCGAAAGAAGATGATCTTTTTATGATATGTTCCAAGAGAAAAGTATAGTTAAAGAAGTTTTTCATTTGGCCCAAATGTGATTCCCTCCAGTATAATTTCAAGAGTTCAAAATGTACAGAGAAAGGAGGTTAGCTAATATCCCTTTGGATAAGTTACACTTAGAACCCGTAAGGTAACCAACTCCCAATATTAGTCTTAGTGGAAGTTCAGGCACAGACAGGTCTAAATCTAAGTCTAGAAGGGAAACGTCACAACACTCCACGAGGTCTGAAAGTAACCATAATAAAAGTGAAGGGTCACTAAGAGATACAACCTAGTCTAAGGAGCACCCAGAACAATAGGTTTTGACTTCTCCAGATGTAAATCTTCCCCCCTCATCATCCAACCACCACTAGTCAGAACTGAGCTTGATAAAGAATGGGAGACATTCAATGACTTAATAAATACTGAAGGAAAAAGCACAAAAACACCTAAAAAAATATACAAAGAGTGGATGATATAGTCATAGGAATGATTAGCAATGTCCCGAAAATGGAACATATTCCCATTATCCCATATTATGAACTTATTCTCAAAATAGAGGAAATTCCTACTCTTGATGTATTTTACAGTCCGCAGCATAGGGCTCTGGAGAGAAGACAATGAAAGAAGGAAGAAATTGGAAAACGTGATGTTGGGTCCCCATAATACTAGTGATTACCCCATTAGTATTGTAGTTGCATCCCTTATTAATATTGTTGTGCCCCTATTGTCCCCATATTGTTATCACTGTGCCCTATAGAATACCTCTATTGTTATTTTTGTGGTTAAAATTTGCATCACCTCCATTTGTGGGTTTTGGTTGTGTTATTTAAAAGTTGTTCATTGAGATGTCGAGGTTTGTTCTCAAAAGAGTATTGGGGACACGGAGTGACAAGGAGACATCGATGGAGATGCACCTAGTGCTTGTCATTAATTCACCATTTTAATTTGAAAGCAATTTTAGGGGTTTTAGAACAGTGAATTCTTGGTTGTAAATAAGTTTAGCACAACATATTCATTTAATGTAATTTTTTTTGTTCCAAACCTCTGTGTAATGTTTACAGAATTCCTCCAATACTGACTTAATGTTCTTCGTGGGAAGAGATCGAATTAGACAAATCTCATTCATATTTTTTTTTCCTTAGGAAATTTAAGCACGCTTTTTGACCTCCAATGTGCACGATCCTTCAGACTCAATGGGTTTTTGAATCATTGGCCAGCTTTCAAAGTGAGCTATAGATAAATCTTTGCATAGTTTTAGTTTATAGATCTAGTGTGGAATTAGAGATGTATAAAAACCTTAAATCTCACTCAGAATTCTATAAATATATTTTAGCATCATAATATTGATATCTCCCACCATTCTGCTATTTATTAAAGTTTTTTTGTTTGGTTAAAATTTGCATCACCTCCATTTGGGGGTTTTGATTTCGTGTTATTTAAAAGTTGTTCATGGAGCTGTTGAGGTTTGTTTTCAACATAGGAGGGACAAGAAGAAAAAGATGGAAATGGAGATGGAGATGCACCTGGTGCTTGTCATTAATTCACGATTTTAATTTGAAAGCAATTGCATGGGTTTTAGAATCGTGAAATCTTAATTGTAAATAAGTTTAGTAGAGGGTATTCATTTAATGTAATTTTTTTGTTCCAAACCTATGTATAATGTTTATAGAATTACTGCAATTCTGACTTAATGTTCTTCGTGGGAAGAGATCGAATTAAGGAGATCTCATTCATAATTTTTTTTCCTTAGGAAATTTAAAGACTTCATTTGGCCTCCGATGTACAGGATCCTTCAAACTCAAAGGCTATGTGAATCGCTGAGTATCTTCCGAAGTGAGCCATAGATTAATATTGGCATAGTTTTAGTTTATAGCTCTACTGTGGAATTAGAGATGTGAAAAAACCTTAAAGCCCACTCTAAATTATGTAAATATATGTTAACATCATAATATTGATATCTCCCACCATATTACTATTTATTAAAGCTTTTTTGTTTGGTTAAAATTTTCTGCATCACCTACATTCGAGGGTTTTGATTTTGTGCTATTCAAAAGTTGTTCCTAAAGTTGCCGAGGTTTGTTTGAGGAATGAGTTCTAGGTTTTCGATTTCCACCCTGCATTTAATTCAGGCTTGGCCTTATTATATTTATTTATTTATGTTTTCCTTTTATGGTTAAATCTAAAATTTGACCCTTGTTGATGCTATGGGGGTTTGTGTGCCTTGCCAAAAGCATGTTCTTTTGACTCCTTGTGTAGGTTTCTTAGGGATTATTGGTGATACGAAAATGAATTATAACTTTTCTTTAAGTGTCTTATATTATTTGTAGATGGATTTACAGATGAAACTGAAAATATGTTTCAAATTTATTACTTGTTTCACATTTCTATATTTTCTACGTAATTCAAATAATTGTACCTCTTGAATATATATGTTTTCTGGTAACATTTTGAACTATGAAATATGGATGTCAGTATTCTAAATTTAGTTAGAGTGATAAATATCATGCCGCGAGAACATGAGATGTGTATATGGGTGAAAATTAAATAAAACTTTAGCATTTGAGAATCTAATAATTGTTTTCATTTAGCTTTAGGCTAAAGGTTTGTCTTTAGAACTCGGAGATTTACCCTTTTTTTGCCATGATATTCTGAACACTACTATGTATACTTCTCTGCTCTTTGCTCCTGCAGTTTACAAATGAGGTAAGAGTAATGATAAGAAAAAGGTGACGGGAAAGCTTTAAATGTAAAAAGCATCTAAAATATATTGCCTTACATGAAATGGCTCTTAGATGAGATCAAAACCATATTTCATTAATGATTTCCAACTAATTCATTAATTAACATTAACGTGCATAACTAGGCATCAATTTATGGAAAAATCTTTTTCGAACTGTGAGCCCTGTAGATCTGCGATGAGGCGATCTTGCAATTTGCTTTGCAATATCAGAGATCGCAACATCATCGATCGCAATATCGCAAATCGCAATGTCGCTAATTCATTGTATATGAAAATCATCTATTACTGTGTTTTCTACGAAATGCAATTTGTGAGATGCACCATCGCATATCGGTGGTTTGGGGCATTTCAGCTTTAAGTGATATTCGAGGCATGAGATACGATGAGGGTTTTTTGATGCGTGATTTCACATTGTGATTTCATAACTTTAAGATTCCACTTGTTGGAAGGCATCCATTACCTTTTTGCAACGCAACACTCTATAAGGATTGATTTTATTCTAACTTATCATAAAACTTAAGTCTTTTAGATTTTTCAAGGGTATTCTCCTAAGTTTATGATAGTAAGTTTTATTCAGAAAGGAAATACAAGCACTAATTAATTTTTAAAATTTTTGAATAAGGGTCCCCACTTATTTAGTATTAGTGATAACACTAAATAAGAAGGGGGGTTGTTGCTGGCCACAACAATTGGCGATTCACTTGGAAGAACAAGTTATCTCTGCTTTTCTTTTGAATTTCCTAAACTTCCAAAACAAAAACAATTTCCAGAAAATCAAACTTTATTATAGAAGGATAAAGAACATTATGCTTTCAGTTTTCAATGATAGTTTATTTCTTCCATGTTAACTTTTGTTATTTACTTCCTAAATCTAGTCATTGTATCTACATCAGTCACTACTTAGTTTATAAAGATAAAAGCAAAACCTTCTCTATAAATCAGTTTTAAATTTGCTCATTTGTCGTAGGTAGAGCCTCTGCTACCAGCAGGCATTTGTAGCCTCGACAGGGTTACCTGTTACCCAACAATGATCTTGTATCCTACTTGGAAGAATATACAATTTTCAAAGACAAATACATATCCACAATTATTGCTTTTATTTTATTTTAATCCTTAAAGAACAATTTCTTGTTTTGGTAGCCAAAATATGAGAGTGCCATTCACTTGATTTATAAATTTGCTGAACGAGCTGGCTCATGATAG
The DNA here is from genome assembly GCA_000404065.3 of Pinus taeda. Classification (NCBI taxonomy): domain Eukaryota; kingdom Viridiplantae; phylum Streptophyta; class Pinopsida; order Pinales; family Pinaceae; genus Pinus; species Pinus taeda. Next base: position 10,025 of record APFE031593211.1, read on the forward strand.
GACCCCTTGTCTTTTGATTATAACAATCTCGAGTCATTGCCCTATTGTGGTATTCAGTTTTGGCAAAGTCGGCAAGCTAAAATATCTATGATCATGATAAGTTGGCTTGTGATGAGACCTCTTATTCATTAAGTTAAAGTGTATTGCTGGATTATTCCTTGAAGCTTGTAATTCTCTAGGTGGGGAGAAAGTCATTGTCTCCTTAAGAATAGCTCTTGATGATAATGGTAGAGTTTTTTGGAAAGAGATTTTCTACAGAGAACCTTTGTCTTGTTATTGATACCTTTCATTTGACTGATATGAAACAAATTCCCACTAAAGGTCATGTTTTATCAAAATTTACAAGGTTGAGACTAGTATCATATTTTGAGTTATAGGCTTTGACTGTATCTTTGAGCAATAATTACCAATTTTCTAAATCATTTCTATTTGTACAAGAGAAAAGAAAAGTCTAAAAGAAATACTTGTCTTTTTGGTGAATTCCAAACATAACCATTTACAACTGGTTTTACTATAAAAATAAAGGAAAAACTAATTTACAAAAAATAGAAGAATGATCTCCTATGGAAAGTATTATTTGAGGATCTTCCCACTAACAGGTAAAGACTCTCTTTTCCTGTTAAATCCTGTAACATAAAAGTAGATGGACCTATGATTTCTGCAATTTGGAAAGGACCAAGCCACATTCGTTGAAATTTCATATGTTTTCCCTTTTCTTCATGAGCCTTGTCCCATTTTAAAACTAGATCTCCCATCTGAAAGTCCTTTCTGGATATCATGTTTGAATCAAAAGAAGCTTTTACTAATGGTTGGTGATGAGCATGAGTTATTTTAGTCTATTCTCGTTTCTCCTCCAGCTTAAGGATTTGCAATTGCCTTATTTGTAAGGAAGAGGTTGGTGTTTCATCAATATATTGAACTAAGGCCAAAGAAGGAATCGATAGATGATTTGGGAGGACCACTTCTTTCCCATAAACTAAATTAAAGGGAGAAGTACCAATGGAGGCTTTCTGCATTATTCGATCTGCCCATAGAGCATATATCAACAATTTGTGCCAATTCTTATGAGTTTGATCAGTGGTTCGCTTAATGATTTTGATTAAGTTTTTATTCGTTTATTCAACTAATCCATTCCCATATGGGTAATAAATGGCAAAGTATTTAAGTTTAAAACCTCTTTTGAGTGCAAATTCAGTCATAGCATTGCTAGCGAAATATGATGCATTATCAAACATTAAAGAAGACAGTAAACAAAACCTGGTGATTATGAACTGATCTATGAAATCAATGATATGTTCAACATTAGATGTCTTGAGAGGAACTGCTTCTACCCATTTAGTAAAATAATTTGTAGCTACAAAGATATACCTATGCTCTTTAGAAGAGTGAGGAATGATCTCACCTATTATATCCAATCCCCATTGATCAAAAGGTTGTTCAATATTAACTTGTTGCGAAGGCAATAATGGTTTCTTCTGTCTCTCAACAGTATTTTGACAAACTTGACATTTCCTTACATAGCTATGTCCGTCTTTGAATAGTGTAGGCCAGTAATAGCCTGCATGCAAAGGATTTTATGTGTTGTACATCTCTAGCATAATGTCCACCCGCTGGTCCATCGTGGAGTTCCTGCAACACCTTTTCAGCTTCAGATTTCTCAAGACATCTAAGGAGAATAGTATCATAATTCATCCTAAAAGTACATCATTCACGAGTTGATATTGCTTAGACTTCAACATTAGAGCTCTTTTCTTTGTATAATCGAGGTTTGGAGATGCATATCCATTCTTTAGATAAAATATGATATCAATGTATAATGATTCAAAATCGTTTAGGCTTACCTCGTACATTTGTATCTCTTCAGATGGTATTTCGGAAATAAGTGATGCTCGAGCCAGCATTTTGCAAAATCCTTGACCTTTTACAATAGTTGTTAATTTAATTTCAAAGTCGTATTCTTTTAAGGCAGTAACCCAATTGGCTCTTTTCTCACCCACATCTTTTTGTACTAACATATTTCTTACTGTTTGGAATTGTATTATGATTTTTGTATGGCTTTTAAGTAGAAAGCATCTAAAATATTTAATCGCTTTGAAAATAATGTAAACTTGTTTCTTGATGTCTAAATAATTTAATTCAGCCCCTTGTAGATTTGAACTGAAAAAGGTGATTGGGGCTTCTGCATTGTCTTGATTTTCTTGAGTGAGTATCATAGCATATTATCTATTGGAGGCAAATGTATACAAAATGAAAGGATCAAGAAAGTTTGAAGTTGCTAAAGATAGAGCATTTATGATCGCTTGTTTAATCAGATTGAGTGCTTCATATTTGTCTTGGCCCCGTTTGAAGATTGAATTCCTTTTATTCATCGCTTGTAAGGGAGATACGATCCTTGAAAAATATAGAACAAATCTCTTTACAAAATTAATTTGGCCAAGGAAATATTGCATAGCTTTCTTGTTGTGAGGCAAAGGTATTTCAGAAATCTCTTTGATTCTTTCGGGATCAGTATGGATTCCATATTTTGACACTATAAATCCAAGAAGTTTTCCTCCACTTAATGTAAAAAAATGACTTTTTCGGGTTAAGTGAAATTCCATACCTTTGGCAACGTTGGAAGATCTGTTTTAAATCTCTGATATGATTACCTCGTTTCTTGGAATATACAGTTATATCATCCAAGTATATTACTACTTATTTATTTACTAATCCCTTAAATGTGATGTCCATGGCCCTTTGAAATGTGGCTCCAGCATTGATCAGACCGGAAGGCATCTTTTGGTATGCATAAGTACCCCATTTGGTTCTCAACATAGTCTTCAATTGATCGTCAATATGGACCAAAACTTGGCTGTAGCCAAAGAAACCATCTAAAAAGGACATTAATTCTGATCCTACAAATACCTATAATATTTACTCCATAGAAGGCAAAGGAAAATTATCTTTTTGGTAGGCTTTATTAAGATTTCAAAAGTTAATACAAATTCTAATGGCTTCGTTCTTCTTTCTAACGGGAACCATATTGGAGACCCATTTAGAGTGTCGAATGGGAAAAATGATTTTGGCTTTGACTAATTTATTGAGTTCAGACATGATATGGTTTTCTAGATTAGGATGGATCTTTGTTAGCTTTTGCTGGACATGTTTTTCATTGTTTATCATTTGGATAGTATGTTGGGTGATAGAAGTGTTGTAATTCTTAAGTTCATCATAGTTCCAGGCAAAGACACTTTTGTATTCTTTCAAGAGACGAACATACATTAATTTTTTTGAGGGGCTAGGCCAAGATCTAGATTGATATTCTACGGCTTGGTATCAGTTCCTAGATTTACTAATTCATAGTTCGGAGTTGAACTTTGAAGTTTTGAATTGGTAGATCTTTTGAATCAATCTTTCAGTTCATATAGGTATTCTAATTTGACTACTGATTTTGGCATAGCATTATTAGTGCTATCTTGTTGCAATTGTTTGTCATGTTGGTCCTCATAAATTATCTAATTGGTGTAAGATCCCTCTGATGTGAGGAAGCTTACAATATTAGGATCATCGTTGAAAATTATCGAATTGGTAATGTTATGAGGAATTGAAGGTGTAAAGATTAACTCGATTGAAAATCTGTCAGGGGTATAGTCTTCTAAGGGAATGAGCTTGGAAGCTATGTTTTCCAAGAGGCCAGCACTAACATTTTGGAGTCTCAGAATTGATGTAATATTGAATGATATAAAATTTTCAATCAAATCTTGTACTAAAGATTGATAATGCTTTAAATGACCTGATAGACAATGTATAATATTTCATACCTATCTGACAATAATTTCAGAATCTCTGAAGAATTGTAGATACTTTATATCCAATCTGATTGCTTTGTATAATCCTTGGACTAAAGCCTCATATTCTGTAGTATTATTGGTGCAATCGAACTCGAGTCTACAATTTAGCATAGTTTTGTTTCCTTTTAGACTGATTAATATGCATCCTGCTCCTGCTCCTTCGTTAGACTTAGAACCATCAAAAAATAACTTCCAAAATAAAGATTTATTTACAGGACTATCTATAAAATTAATACATTTAGAACTATCTGTTTGAGAAAAGTTTTCTACTTGAGATAAAACAAAATGTTCTAAGTAAGGCAAAGTATGAGCATTAAAATTTCTTAAGAAAGAATCAACAGAATAGTTGCCAATTATATTGTTTATGTATGCTACATGTTCATTTTCTCCTTCCAATTCTGTTACTATGTATTTCTGATGTCTTTCTCTCTCAACCTTTATCTGATTCGGTTTACCATTATAAGGGAGCCACATATGGGACCAATCAGTTGCAAAGTATCCATGACATTTTTCAGACCAATCTCGTGTAAGAATTAATCCATAAAATTCTGGAATATCTACAATTAAAATTTCGATAACTTGACATATCTTTGGATTAGAATAAAACCTTATAGTAACTTGATTTAGTTTGTCGAACACTTCAATTTGCGACTAATCCAGCTGAACTATCCGCACTGCAGATTTCTGAGGTTGAATGTTCAACTTTGCACATATCGATTTAGGTAAGATATTAGATGAAGCTCTAGAATCAACTAAACGATTATGCAAAATTTTGTTGAAAACTTCATAGGTAAGAAGAAATGGGGGAGTATGAGATATTGACCTTCCTCGAATTAAAGAGATATCATTTGGATCAACTATATTAGTTACATTAGTTGGAGGTCTTCCCATCTCATTGGAACTTTGAGAGATCATAGTGGAAGGGAGAGGTGCAGTTCGTACTGCATGTAACTCTTTCAAAAGTACCTTTTGCTAATATTTTAACTTGCTCAATTCATAAAACGTGATGTTAGCCCTAGTCTTCTTCATGTGTTCTATGATATTATACTCCATTTCATCCAAAAAAATCAACGTTTTAGATGGAGTTGGTGAATATGTTTCGATTGGGATTGTTTGAGTCACTTTGGGTGACGTTTTCTTAGTTGCAACTTTATCCTTCGTCATTGAGCTTGCACTCTTTGGCTTAGGAGTAGGTTGAGGAGGATCGAGTTGATTTCTACTTCGAGTACTAACCAACGATCCCTCTTGATCCTCTTCATCTGGGAGGATGAAATCCCACATACCTTGTACTCCTATGACTTCTTCTTCATCGGTAGGCTCTTCGGTAGCAATTTCATCTTCGTGTTCTTCTGATTTAGCATTTGTAATAGCATTGGGAGGCTTTGAATTAGTCGAAGGATTTGTTCTATAAGGCTTGTACGGATTTTTAGAAGAATTCCCTACTACTTGTTTCTTAATGTCAACCATTTTGGTAGACATGGTATTCAAAACGTTCTGCAATCCTTCTAAATCGAATGGGTCTTTCGATTGTTTTTTCTTGGGATCTTCCTTAAAAGTAACCTTCTTAGATTTTCGTTCATCAATGGAATTTTTCTTTTCTAAGGCTATGATACGTTTCTCTACTACTATTGCTTCCTTCATATTCTTAGCTAAAGTTGTTTTGTTATCCCTCTCAATGAAGATTGCTATGTTTGATGGCAAAGCAGAGATGTACCATTCGCTTCACACTTATTTGTTAGGCTTAGAAGTAGTAGGAATTTTGTTCAACAATTTATTGAAACACTAATTAAAATCTTTGATAGGTTCCTTTGACTTAGCCCTAAGGTTGGATAGGTCATTGATCAATGTCGCAGTAGATCTATCATCGCTAAACTTATCAAGAATTGTTGTTGAAAAGTATCCCATGTAGTGATAGATCTAGATGGTAATGAGAAATACCATGATATCACTGCTACTTGCAAAGTGTAAGGTAAAATTGAGATGACAACGCCTTCATTAGTAATCCCATTGATATTTATATATAACATAAAGTTGTTTATATGTTGTTTTGCTAGCATGCCTGCTTCAGGATTGAATTTAGGCAGCGATTTCTCAGGATGGGCCGGTATTTGACTCAAGGGCATAGGCATTAAGACTGCCCCTGGGTTATTCCATTGAGTGTGGGCCATTGTTGAAGTACTAACAGAGGAAAGCATAGAAGATGATCCTTACGGTTGAGAAGATGAGGATATTATAGTTCCAGATGACTGAGAAAGAGATGTGGAAGTTCTAGTGGATTGGTGGATGATAATCTGAAGTGACGGGGTGGATGGTTGACTTCACAGTGGAGAGGTTGAGATGGATGATGATGATGAAAGAGTCTTGCTATTATACCCTTTAGGTGATTTATTTACTCTCTTCCTTATAGGTAGAGGTAACTTAGTTGGCTCAATACAAAAAATTTTTCTCTTTAATCTGGTGAGAGAATGAGCAGGGTTAGATTGTGAAGTCACAATACCTTGAGATTTTTTAGATCTTTGGGGTGATATAGAAAATCACTGAAGTTTATGGATCAAACATTCAACTTCAGGAGGTTCAATAGTAGATTTCGCTGAAATGTTTGGGTTTGTGGTAGTGGTTGTTGTTCTTTCAACTTCTTGCTCAATATTTAAAGATTCTAAGTGCAATGGAGAAGTTGGGGGAGATGGTGAGGACAATTTACTCTGAGAATGGTATTTAGATTTATATTTAGTTACCATTCACAGTTCAGGGCCCTCCTTCTAGTGCCAAATATGTTGAAACCCTGAAAATCGAGTCTATAACGAGGATCCCCACCCAGTCTGGACCTTGATTAGCAGCTCCTTTTCCATTTGGTATAGTCTGTCTGACTGGGGATATGGGACCAATTTCCATATCTATGTGTGTGTGTGTGTTTAGAATTGATATTTCCTTTCTAATAACTCCTAAGTAAAATGCTTTTATTCTAAATCTAATCTAATCGTATTCTAATGAACAGAAATATCTAATTCTAAACTAACCCATGATTTAATCTCCCAGTTATGCGATCTAAAATGATTTCAAATGGAAATTGGTAATACAGATAATTCAACTTCCATGAGAAAATAATTCAATAAAGATAAACCATTTCGTATAGAAAGTTAGACGAAACAATTGTGAAAAACGTATCGCATAATAATTTACTCATATATTAAACATAAATAAATAGCTACCACCGTACAAAATTGCCAAATGATAACTCAAGCATTCATGCATTCATATATAAATAACTGAACATGAATATCACCTTAAGACATAAGCATAAATAGTTAGGAGAGAAAAGTACCATTTATAACTAGTTCTACTCATGAGCCTCAAGTAATAATGATTTATCTCTTCTTAATCGAACATCTACTAAGAGTACAAAAGTGCAACATCAATAGTAGATATTAAAGGTAGATATCAATAAATCTTGTTTCATTTATTCATCAAAACCTCCTCGGAGGATGCAAAAGTGCATGTTTTGAGGACACGTTTTTGACAAATTTCAGGACCTTTTCTCTAAGTGCATGAAAACGGTTTGAATACTAATAGCTAAATCTAAAAATAATTTATCACAAAAAAGTAGGATGTGGTTTAAATGACCGTCCTCATTTCAGGCAAAAATAAAGCAAAATTAGAACTAAAACTTTATCTAAAACTAAAACTAACAACTAACTATTTATGTATCTTTTCCTTGTAGTCGCAAGCATTCAACATTTGCTTGAGTAGAGTTGGTTGGACGACTTCGGACTTTAGCTATTCTATGAAAACAGAATCGGCAAGTGCGAGCTCCATCTTCTTAGCAGAATTAATGATACATTTGAGAGTCATGAACTCGCTGTGTGGTTTTACCAAGTATGTCCAGTAAGAATCCCAATTCAACTTGGTTAACCTTTTGATGGATTCTGCCCTTTCTTGAGTCTTCTATCTCAACCTCATCTGTAGATGCTGTACGTTTGGTAGATACCCTAGAGTGGTCTCTGAGATCAGATTTTCCTTGTGTAAATTTTCATTGATACAATCAATGGCATTGTTCGCGGTTGTGGCTGCTTCTTCTGCCACTTGTTCTGATTTCCTAACTTGTGCATCCCACTTATTAAAGAGCTTTTCTTTATGGGTTTCATTGATTATGGGTGCGCCTACCTTTTTCCCTTCCTCTGATTCCTGCCAAGCCAAATATTTAGTAACTCTTTTATCAATTAAATCATAATCATGTCACAAGTCCACGACTTGATTAGTAATCCTATCACTTATTTCGCAATAAGAGGTCCACTGTGATATTCTTTGGCACAATGTTTCTTGTTGCTGCAGTAGTTGATCATTTAAGAAAATGTATTCTGTGACAAATTTTGTAAGCTTAGGATCATCCTTGTGCATTTCTTGCATAACCTGTAATTATTTTTCTCCTTCGGACAAGCTGTTATGGTATCCTAGCTACATTTGTTGAAAGTCATGCTGTAGTATTTCAAGTTGTTTCTGTGCTTTGCTATTAGCACTGGCTTGTTGTAGGTGTTGATGCAAAACCTGTATTTAATCCACTTTTTCTTTCAGTAATTGTTGTACCTCACATGCTTTATTAATGGTTGCAGAAGCATATGCTCCTGCGATCTGAGATAATTTAGTGAGATTTACAGTGGGATCAATGGTAGGATCTTGCCATAGGATGTCTAATTGCTCTACATCATGACATCACATTTTCCAATTTCCCTTTTTTCTTTGTCTTCTCATCACAGCCTTATGCTGCAAACTGTAAAATACATCAAGAGCAGGAATTTCCTCTATTTTGAGCATAAGTTTAGAGGATGGGGAAATGGGAATATGTTCCATTTCTGGGACATTCCTAATCATTCCTGTGACTATATCATCCACTGTTTGTATATTACTTTCAAGTTTTTTCGTTCTTTGTCCTTCAATATTGATTAAGTCATTAAATTTCCCCCATTCTTTATCCAACTCATTTCTGACTGGTGATGGTTGGACGATGAGAGGGGGAAGATTTACCTGTCGAGAAGTCAAAACCTATTGTTCTGGGAGTTCCTCAGACTGGGTAGTATGTCTTACTGACCCTTCACTTTTATTATCATCACTTTCAGACCTGTTGGAGTGTTCGAGATTTCCCTCCCAAACTTAGATTTAGACCTATCTGTGCCTAGACTTCCATTGAGACTGATATTGGTAGTTGGTTTCCTTACTAGTTCTAAGCGTAATTTATCCAAAGGGATATTAGCTAACCTGCTTTCTCTGTACATTTTGAACTCTTGAAATTCTGCTCGAGGAAATTGCATTTGGGCTGAATGAAAAAATTCTTTAAGTGTACTTTTCTATTTAAACATATCATCAAAAGGATCATCTTCTTTAGAAAACACTTTTATTTTGACTGCAGTAGTAAAATTCTTAACGATATCGGAAGGGTCGAGTGGTCTTCCTGGAAATTTGAACAATCGTAGACATAACATGTTGTTTATTTCTATGAATACATGGCCTACATCAAATATTAAAAATGCCCCATGGGCCACAGGAAATTGTGGTCAAATGGCCTTCTTCTTGTCCTTCAAGTCTTTACTGATACCCCCTTCTCTGCAGGTCTGATAAGCAATCTCTCATGTTAGTAGTTTATCAGGAACATATAAGGGTAGGACATAAGGGGATGCAAGACTTCTGAATACCATGACATATGTGAAAAGTTCTTCTCCGAACCATCTCATGACAGGGAGCATATCGAACTCCGCTGCAGGAGAAAATCTTGCAGTGTATTTATCATACAACATTTTGTACAGAGGTAACATGATTCCATGACAAATCTTGTAGAAATACGGAATGAACTTGGAATCCCATAATTCTTTGTCATAAATATGAATGGGTAAGGGATCTTGATTAGTCCATTTCCATCCCATTAAAGGGAACTTGGAAATATAATAGATTTCATCCATCACATATGTAGATAAGTAGAATGGTGGATAAATCCTCTGAGAAATAGTTCTTTTAGATTGCTAATTCAAAATCGCTATGGCTAAATTGTCAAACAATATCTTAGCTCAATCCATAATAGTAGCTTTAGTGGTGGCATCCAATAATGGTAGCCATTCAGATGAAAATTTGTTAACGTCTGGCTTTCCCAAAAGTCTACATGGCATAGTAGCAGCAAAGCAATATGGGGAGGTGAGAGAACCAGTACTATACATACTGTGCTTATCCTTTTTTAGTGGTTCGTCACTTCTTGATGAGTCCATGGTGCATTCTGCCAAATCTTCATTTTCTTTAGGGAAATTCTCGATGAACTATTTGTTATAAGTCCCTTGTGGCTCTAGTAGATGATACATGAGCCTCAAATCTTGTGGAGTGAATGAGCCAATGATTCCTTGACCTTGAGCCTTAAATTGTGAATTTGTGATACCAGCACTATCTAGTACCCATTTAACCATGTCCGTGTATGGAAGAATTTTGGGCCTCGCCTCTATCCTGTGCAAGAATGAACATGTTAGTTCTCTAATAGACACCTCAGAAGACATGTGTGAGCCTACAGTAGTTGTAACCTCCATCACTTTGGTATTTTCTTCCTCAAGTAGACTATACATGCCTTCCCAAGTAGTAATACCGACATATTTGTTACAGGTGGTGTCCATGTACAAGAGCGTCATTTCTTTATTTTCAAAACTCGGAGGTTTACGCTTTTTTCCCATGATATTTTGAACACTACTATGTATACTTCTCTACTCTTTACTCCTACAGTTTACAAATGAGGTAAGAGTAATGATAAGAAAAAGGTGACGGGAAAGCTTTGAATGCAGAAAAGATATAAAATATATCACCTTACGTGAAATGGCTCTTAGATCAGATCAAAATCATAGTTCATTAATGATTGCCAACTAACTCATTAACTAAAATTAACATGCGTATCTGGGCATCGATTTATGGAAAAAGGTTTTTCGAATGGCGAGCCTTGTAGATCTGTGATGAAGCGATCTTGTGATTTGCTTCACTTTATCGCAGATTGCAACATCACAGATCACAATATCGCAAATCACAATGTCGCGAATTTGTTGCGTATGACAATCATCCATTACTGTGTTTTCTATGAAATGTGATTTGCGAGATCCGCCACCGCATATCGGTGGTTTAGGGCATTTCAAATTTAAGTGATATTTGAGGTATGCGATGCGATGAGGCTTTTTTCATGCGTGATTTTGCATCGTGATTTTGCAACTTTAAGATTCCGCATGTAGGAATGCGTCCATTACCTTTTTACGATGCGACACTCTTTAACTTGTGATTTTATTCTAACTTATCATAAAACTTAAGTCTTTAGTATTTTTTGAGGGTATTCTCCTAAGTTTAAGATAGTAAGTTTTATTCAAAAAGGAAATACAAGCACTAATTAATTTTTAAAATTTTTGAATAACGATCCCCACTTATTTAGTATTAGTGATAATACTCAATAAGAAGGGGGGTTGTTGCTAGCCACAACACTGAGTTAAAATATTTTAACTCAGTAACAAATTAAAGAAAAACTAATTTTCAATGGCTAAATTTGGCTAATGATGGATCCATGTTGTTTATTCCTTCAAATCCAATGATTTCTCACCTTGACCTGAGGATTAACCACATTAGTTGGTTCGAAACATTGGCCCAATCCTAACGATGTAATTAATCCGAAAGATTGATATCTATGTTATAAATAACAAAATTCTTAGATCTAACATTGATGATTACAATTTTTCAATATGCTTTGTTAATTTTTTTATCTAAACGACGCAGATGCCTTGATGAATGATTTGTTCACAATGCACAAGCAGCACAAGTTCAAGGGCAACATTAGCCTTCATAAATATTCTACATTGTTGGCATTATGGTTGCTAATTTCATATTTGGTTTCAGATATTCATATCAATTGATGCATAGGTCAAATAAAAGATCTAGTATGTAAAATGTCTCTATCTGTCATAGTATATTTTTTGAATGAGTCTTATTGGACATATGATGCAATTTCGTATCTCCACTATGCATGGGAAGGATGATGTAATAATTCCTATATTTCACTAATGTATAAACAATTGGTGTATCCCCACTTGGTTGGGTGGATGAGTTAATTTGATGTATCCCCACTTGGTTGGGAGATTGATGTATGTATGAGTGATTGGTCTTATGGAAGTGATACTCACTTAGTTGAGTTATAGAGTCATGTTATTCTTTTGAAACATATCTTTGTAGACTTTGCATGTACTCAGGGGGAGCATAGACATCATAATTTATATCATAGGGGAAGAGTATCTTGGTCTGCCCTCTGCCCTTGATGTCAAAGGGCAAGAATATTTTGGTGTTTCTTCTTATCGCTAACAATTTCTATAGCTTGCAACAATCAACACCATCATGGTTTCCATCAATTCCAAAGGGGGATATTGTTGGCATTATGATACATGTATTGTCCTTGAAGACAACTCACTCACATGATAGTTCAGATTTGATAGAAGAGAACTCACAGTGGAACAAGTGAATTTAGAGGTAGCAGGGCATTGGTATAGAAGATCAGGAAGTTGGAACAAAGGAATATGCATTAGCATCAAGAAGGTGAAGAAAAGGGTTGTTCTAACTCAATTTAAGGTGTATATGAAGGTTCGCCTTATCCAAGCAATGTATACATGCTGGTTCATAGAACAGAAAGGGTATATACATATACCCACACATTCACAAGAGGAAAATCATGTATGGCTTGGAAAATCAAGGAAATTTAGGACTAAAGAATACCTAGGGTCAATACCATGGTATTAGCCCAAAATATTGAGTGGATTAATGGTTATTTGATCTATCCCAAGAATAACACTAGCTCTAAGTGTTGTTTTGGTCTAAGGTTTTGAGGAAGGCCAAAACAATATAGGGAGAAGAAGGTCAAAGGGCTTGGTGTGCAAGTGAAAGGGTTTCTCAGGAATACTTCTGTTTGAAGTATATGTTAGGTTTTAGGGGCTATGTTTCTGATATGATCTAAAATACCTTGTGCACCTTGAATTCAATGTTGGATCAAGATCATGAAACCTGAAATGACTTATCATTGAATGATCTGATATTAGTTGGGCTTGCATACAATTTTTTTATTCTTTAAATGTCATGATTTGGGTATGTCTGAAGTATAGAATAACATCATGTATGTTAACTAATATTTGCATATCTATACACTAGTTTGCCTCTGTCAAAGTGCGTATACACACAGGTTCGACTCTTCCAAGTAGTGTATGCAAAGTAAAAGCCTATTATTCAAAAATGACTAATCTATCTCATCATTGCTGATGTTTTACTGTTGTCTATCAATGAAGTCTTCCTAGATATGAAAGTAAAATTGAATGCATAAGGAGTTTGTGTCTGGTTGATTGACTAAGCGTGAAGGGTTATCTCTGCTACTGACTATCCAAACGTCTGTAAAATGTTAGTAAATGTTCAAAATATTACTTATTGGTATAGATCTAATTCAAAAGATTTAATGATTCAGTAGTTTTCGAGGTATAAGAAGGTTTTATTAAAGGAAGTAGCATCTATGCGCAGGTTGGATTTAGTAAAGTAGCATATACACTATGAGTATGCTTTTTGAGGTTGTAACCGGTTCTGGATGATGATCTAGGTTTTTGAGTTCATAAGAGTGTTCCCATGACAATGATGTGACCATTGAGATTAACTGATTGTTGGTTGATGTAGTTTGAATGTTCTAATGGGTCCAAAATGTAGATTTTATGAAACAATGCCTTCATATTGTGTTGTTGTATACTGAGAGCATCCACTCAGAAAATTAATGAAACGTGGTCCCCAGAGAGAAGGTTGTAGCCTTATGTAGGTCCATGCCTACATACTAGTAATTACATCGGCTAGTGTAAGAGCTAGGGGTTTGTAGCTCCATTCCAGTCAAAGCTGGAAAATGAGAGAAGGTTGTAGCCTTCTGCAAGTGGGTCCCTGCGTACTAGTATGAGTCTGCACCAATACAAGATTGTAAGCACATTTTATTTATATTAAAAGAAGACAAAGATGACAGCAGTAGGTGGTTTTTGCCCCACATTATGTTTCCACTTGAAATCTTGGTTTTCATGTGTGTTTCTTATGTATGATTGTTTATTATGTCATTACTACACATAATTGTTGTATAATAAGTCATATTAAAGATATACACATGATAAATTGACTAGGTCATAAGTTCTTGGGGTATATATTGGTTTCTATAATCACAGTAGCATGTACACACAAGTTCATCTTCATATATCTCTAGATTTATTACTAGACTTACCATTATATTACTTCAACCATGTAGAATATGTTGTATTGAGTTGTATTCTCTCACACGTTGCCTTTTAGTTCATGAATAGAATTCATTAATTCTTTTTCTTTTCTCTTGCATGTCTTCTTTGTTTATTTCTATATAGATCTAGCTTTATTAGGTTTACATATAATTTTATATGGTACCAGATCCCATGGGAGATAAGAAGGAGGTTCATAAGAAACTTATTTGCAAGTATCAACGGTTCGAGATATGGCAAGGACAAGAGTTTCTAGATTCCTTAATTATCACACCATATAACTATTTCAAATGGATGCCATATATTATACTTCAACTCAAAAATATATGCTTGTATCAAATAGACCTGGAAACAAATATTGAACCAAATTACATAGCTCGAAAATCTAAATATTCCAACCACATGGACGAGGTCTTTGGTCTCCTATGATTATCGGTAAAAGCATGGAGTTGGGTTACAATGTTTTTGCAAGAGAGAGTGTGTCTAGCTCGATTGAATATTTTAATTCCTTTGATCAAGCCATTTTTAAGCACTCAGTCAAGTTCTTTGAGCACTAAAAAAATATCTCTATCGAAGGTATAAAACAAACCCTCGATCAAGCTCTAATGCACAACCAAGATTTTGCACTTGATTGAGTGTTAGAGCTCAATTTAGCCCTTATTTTCTATTAAAATGCATGGTCATGGTATACACACATCATTTGCATAGAATATGAGATAGAAAAGAGTTCGACAGAGGTATTGGAGCTCAATCGAGCAACTGGACCACGCTGCAACCCAACCAACCTTGTGAGCAACACTGTCAATGTCCTAGAGGCTCACACTCAGTTATGTTCCCTATCCTTTTTGCTGTTTTTATTTAATTTTCTTGGAAATTTAAATAAATTAATGTGAAACAAAAAACTAAGCATACAAAAGCCATGAAAACGACCATGAAAACCATGAAAACCACTAAAACAATCTTCAAAAAACTAAAAGCAACTTGGAAAACCACCAAAATAACTTATAAAATCACAAATCCTCTAATAAAATGAATCAAAATCACCAAAAGAAACATAATTTAGCTTTTAAATTTTTTTCTTACATGAAGTTTGGCAGCTTGTTGATTACAAATATTTTATGACTTTGAATGGTAAAAATATTATCTTCTAATTATTTTAGGTTTTAAATTTTTTCATTACGAAATTAGTGAAATAAATTTTCAAAAATTATTATTTTTTAGTTGAAATTCATTTTATATTTTGACAAATTAGACCAAAAATATACCACAAAAAATCTGAAAACAAAAAAAACCAAACTATAACCTATAAATAAATAATTAGGTGTTCGAAATTGACATGATGAATATGGTTTCTCACAGTGAATTTTTATTTATCAAATTGAAAATTTTATTTTATTTTACTTTACTATTTTGAATTTGAATTAATTTATATTTTAGATTTTTTTCAACAATAAATATAGTCCAATTAGTTTTCTAAAATTATTTTCTTAAATAAAATATTGATCCTTAAAGTTAAAATTTAGAAGAAAAATATGTTTAATAGAATTTTATTAATGGTATATATAGCATATAGACCTATATAAAATCATGTAACTATGTAACAAAACAAAACTCTATTATATATAATCTTTAACTATAACGTCACATATCTATATATAAAATATAGCATAACATAGTTCTAGAAGGTATATATATATCTATATCTATATATATATATATATATATATATATATATATATATATATTATATATATATATATATATATGACTAAAAATAACTATAAATTATGTATAAGATAAAAATATCATTATAACATTGTTATCACATAGATTGATAACCACACTAGGGTAACCACAAACCACAAACCACACTTAGCCAAGTAGATAGACTCTCTAGGCCAAGGGAGGGCTCTCCCCATAAGGATCTCAGTCGAGATGACTGGATTATGGAAATGATATTAGGTTAAGTATAGTAGCACAAGTTTTGATTTGATTATAAAAGGTTATGTTGGATCAGGAGGAGCCATATAGTTTGGGCAAGGAAATTAGGTCAAACTTGCAGGGTGTTCAATGCGGCAAGGTAGGTATGAAGCTTATCACTCTAGAGTTTGATGGGTGAGGTGACATAAGACTAGTGAGAAGCTAGGAAGAGCATGTGATCATCATGCATCCTTCATAAACTATAGAAAACATAAATTGTGAATATTTTCCTAAAGCAAAGTATTAATGCTATGGATTTCGCTTATCAACTTGAAAAGATCCACTTAGAAGCAATGAAATGATTAATCAAGTACACAAAACATTTAATAATATGATCACAAGAGAGGAAACTTAACTAAACACCATACCGCATGGATCCCAAAGAAATAGCTACAATTTTTCATTAATCTCCTGCTAAACTGATACAAAATGATGTCATATGAAAACATAAGCATCCAACTGAGTCCAACCCTTTTCAATGAGAAATAATAAGAATATATAGGCATTGAATCAACCTCGTCCCATCCTCAGGGGTCGAATCCCTAAGATGACGAGCTAATCTAACTATCACTCACCAAGAAACTAGAATCTAGGCATCCTAACAACTTACCTCCAAAAGTGAGGAAAATGATTCATTTGTGCTGAGAAAGACTTTTAATCTAATGAATCTACCCTTTATTACTAATTATCCATCAATTTACAAGCTAAGTCATCATGTACATTATTAAAGCATCGTCCATGAGACAAAATCCATGATCAAAGTCAAAACACAGTTAAATGGCAATCCTGTGCAAAATTTGTCCTACGCACAGTGCCACTTTTAGATCCCTTTTGGAGGCTTTCCCAGCATCCAAATTGTTGCTTAAATCCAAAAATGCAAGATATTTGTCCATTGGGTGTCCATATCAAAAGCGTAGAGCCATAATTCCAGTGTTAGAATTTCCAAAATTTGCCAAAGGCAAAAATTCCTCCAAATTCTATCAAAATTGGTGACCAACACCATCATCAAGCATTTTGATGAGCCAAGGATGCTTCAGTAAGTAGTATAAACCTATCATCCTCCTTTTTTCCTTTGAGAGCTTGTCTCAGCCTTTCTTTCATCTGCTTGACCCTTATACTGCAAATTTTGTTCCTGGTCTTGTAGTGGTAGGCCATGTGCTTGATGATCTAGTTGTCCCTACTGGCCCTTTGTAGTAGCTTTCTAAGTGCAAATTGTCCCTGTCAAGCCAAGTTTATTTATCCTCTTTATCCATGTTTTTCGAATTTTGAAGTTTTGTAACTCTAGAGAAGGTATGGAAGGAGTGAGTACAGGTGATTAGGAATAAGGGAAGGGGAAGTGATCTTTATCGATATTCTGGTAGACTATACAAGCATGGAAATGATTGGGAGGGTATGGACCAATGAAAATGAGGGAGAGGTACTAGCGTTTTAGGATACTTATTTGTGGATGAAGGAATAAGGGATATGGTGCACAAATCAAAAGATGTGGCCATCGATAGGTTGCGCAGGAGAATCATTGAAAAGGTGCGGATATGTTCGCAGGTCTCCCACACAAAAGGTGTGAACCTAAAATGCACGGACTTTCATGCAGAGAAAAACATGCATCCTATGTTTGGTCCATGGTATTTAGTCCGATGTTTTTGATCCTATGGTTTTGGTTCGTGGTTTTGGCATCTAAAATATTGAACCCAGGTTTTGGATCCCTTGTATTGGTTTTCTATGGTTTTGATCCATGGTTTGAGTAAGGGCTTGCCTATAAAAAGGAAAGGAGATCTTTTGGCTAGGGTGAAGTGAAAATTGAATATCTTAAGAACTGAAATTTTGGGTGATCGGTTTGAAAAGCTAGATATAAATCAAGGTGAAAAATGTATGGAAGATCTATTGATAGGTCGTAATCTCTTTGGCGCATGATAAGATCTGTGTATCTGACAGTCTGTGGCACATTGGACGACTTATAATTTGGCTCTATTTGGAGGTCTGCAGGCGATCCACAACGCAGGTGTAGAGGTACATAGCACAGCAGAAGGCACAGGTGTGGAGGTATGCAGCACAGTAGATGGATTAGGTGCGAAGGTGCACATAGCAGTAGAAGGCGCAGGTGCAGAGGTGCGCAACACAATAGACTGATCAGGTGTGGAGGTGCGATGTTAGGTAAATAATGCAAGTGCGGAGCTGCGCAGTCTAGACACAGAAGAACTGCTGATATCCACACGTTTCATTCGATGAAGTTGCGGACCTTTCTTGAAATATATTTTAGTTGTCTTTTATCTATTCCTACAAATATCTGGGTTTAAATTGGTGTCTGGTTACTGGTGTTATTTTCTGGTTACTGCATTCTGAGAAGTTATTTGTTTACAAAAGATCAGGTGATGCACATGTACTTGATGTTTTGGATCTTGTTTGAAAATTTATGAAACGTGGTCCCTGGAAGAAAAGAGAAGGTTGTAGCCCTCTGTATGTTAGCACCTACATACTAGTATTTCGGCTAGTACAAAAGCTAAGGGGGTTGTAGCTCCCTTTCAGAAGAACCTGGAAAATGAGAGAGAGGGTTGTAGCTCTCTGCAGGTTGTAGCCTGCGTACTGGTAAAAGCCTGCACAAGTACAAAATCATTGTAAGAAGAAGTTTCTAATTAAAAGAAGATAGAGACATATTGCAGCAGGTGGTTTTCACCCACATTGGGTTTCCACCTTACATCTTGTGTTCCTTGGTGTGACTGTCTATTTTGTGTTCCTGCTCATTATTCTATGTTTCCCACATACAAATTAAAGACAAACATCTGAAGGATAAATTAAATTATAAGTTTGGAAGGTATATGCAAGTTTAAATTGTCAAATATGAAAATATTTGTATAGAGTGAGAGGAGTTTGATAATACTGATTCACCCCCCCCTCAGTATTATTTCTAACAATTGGTATTAGAGCAGGTCCTTCTAAAGAAGCTTGATCGCTTGAAGGAAGATCTATCATAATGAGAAACTACAAGAGAGAAGCATTGATCAGACCACCAATGTTTTATGGGACCAACTTTGTTTATTGGAAGGTAAGAGTCACAGCCTATCTTCAATATCTTGGTACAAAAGTCTGGCATATCATAGATACAGGGTACACATTTCCATCAGCAACTCCAACAGATCCGGCTGAGAAGAAGAAATATGAAACCAATGCAAAAGTAGTCAACATTCTATTAGGATGTCTATCTCAATCGGAATTCATCAAGGTTATGGAGTACAAATCCACTAAGGAAATATGGGACAAGATTGTTCTATGCTATGAAGGAGATGAACAGGTAAAACGAGCAAAACTTCAAACCCTCAGAATTCAGTATGAGAATCTCAGAATGTACAATGATGAAAGTGTAGCTAACTATTTCCTATGTATAGATGAGATTGTTAATTGTATGAAAAAATTGGGTGAAGAAATAAAAGAGGTTGTTGTGGTTGAAAAGGTTCTAAGATCTTTGTCTCCTAAGTTTGAATCAAAAGTTTCTACTATAGAAGAAAAGGAGAATCTACAGAAAATAACCATGTCGCAATTACACGGAATTCTAACTGCGTACAAAATGAGGAAAGGAGGACCATCAGATAGAAAAGAAGTTGCATTCAAGGCTTCAAGTAAAGGAGATTACTATGAGTCACGACATATGTCAGAAGAAGAGGAAGAATCAAATTTTGTCAAGAACCTTCAACGGGGTGCAGGAAGATTCAGAGGTATGTTACCCTTCAAATGCTTTGCTTGTGGAAGAGTCAGCCACTATGCTGCAAAATGTCCTCATAAGGATAAACTTGACAAAGGTAAGGAATCTGATAGATGGAACAAGAAGCATAATGTAAATAGGAAAAGCTATTACACTCATGAAGACAGTGATGGACTTTCAAATAGTGATGAAGATGAATGAGGTAATAATTATAGACTTTTAATGGCTTTTGAAGATGATTATTTCATGGATGCTATAAATGAAGAAGGTCTTTATGAAGAGATTTCTAAACTAAAAAATTGTTTAGAAGAGAAAAATATGATTATTGATACTCTGCAATTTCAACTAGCTGAAAGGGACAAACATGATGAAATGTTAGAATGTGAAATTGTGGGACTTAGAAAAGAGATTGAGAAAACAAAAGATCTTAATCTTAGATTTGTTAAAGGATCTAAATCTCTAGATGAGATTACCAATGTGCAACACTCTCCCTTAATCAAGACAGGTCTGGGGTATAATAAAGAAACATCTCAAGCGCAGAAACCATCCACCTCCAAAAGTTATCTTGATGTGGCAAGGTTGACTGAGAAAAGGTCCAATGGAGATCACCAGGTAAATCAGGGACGATTTACCTCAAGAATGAACAAAGGCTACTAGGTAAATCGAGGGCAATCTACCTTAAGGATGAACAGAAGATACCACCAACCACAGGTAAAACTTTCTCAATTTGCCTCAAGAATGGATGTCAATACAGACTACAATCATCTGGCTGATAGATATGATAACCACAGGAGTTTCTTCAATGGCCAATCTTTCTCTTGTCATAACTTTGGTCACAAAACAGCTCAATGTGTGCCTATAAGATAATCATGACTAGAGAAGCTCAAAAATGAATAAGCATGATTGGAATCACAAAAAGGACATACAATAACTTTTCTGCCCTTGAAAACGAAATTGAATGTTCTATTTGTAACAACTTCAGTCATGAAGATTCTGAATGCAGGAGCAAGTTTCGGCAAACATCTCAGAAGGAACAAGCCTCAAGTGCCAAAACATGGAGAATGAAAGAACTGCAACCAGAAAGATGTGGTCTAGCCTTATATGCGGAAGGGCAAGAAAATCAATTGTACATCAACGGTGGATGTTCAAAACATATGACGGGTGATAAGGAAAAACTTCAGTCATATAGTTCCTTAAAAAAAGAGAAGAAAGTCTCATTTGGAAATGACACCCCTGTGCTCATAAAAGGCAAAGGTTCTGTTCTGTTGAAAGAAAAGGTCAAAGCTAGAAATGTCATGTATGTTGATGGCTTAAAGCATAATCTATTAAGTGTCAGTCAGATGTGTGATCAAGGAACTGAGGTAATATTTCGATCAAATGGGTGTAGTGTTCGTGATCTTGATACAGGAGAACCAGTGATCAAAGGCATAAAAACTCCAAATAATTTATACATATTCAAAGAAGGACAACATCAATGCTTTCTAAGCAAGAATGATGAACATTGGCTATGGCACCAGAGATTGGGGCACGTAAGCTTCTCACAAATAAGGAAAGCATGCAAATACTAGGCAGTTCGTGGTCTTCCAGACATTATAATTCCAAACAATACAGTATGCAAGTCATGTCAGTTTGGTAAGCAAACCAGAACTAACTTCCCTGAGAAGGAAGGATCAGCTAGCAGGCCACTTGAGCTTGTCCACACTGATGTATGTGGTCCATCTAGAAAAAGGTCACCCCGGGGAGAAGAATATTTCATATTATTCATTGACGACTATTCAAGGATGGTTTGGATAGGACTTATGAAGAACAAGGATGAAGCCTTCAAAATATTCAAATCCTTCAAAGCTTTTGTTGAAAATGAATCAGATCACAAAATTAAATGCCTCAGGTCTGATAGAGGTGGGGAGTTTACCTCAAATGAATTTTTGGATTTTTGTGAAGAACATGGAATAAGAAGAGAATTCTCTATAGTCAGGACTCCTCAGCAAAATGGAGTAGTGGAAAGGATGAACAGAACGGTTCAACAAATGGCTCGCACTATGCTTGATGAGTCTGGAACTCCCACAACCTTCTGGGGTGAAGCCGCGTTTTTTGCAGTTGTTATTATCAATATGACAAATATTCAGGCGCACAACACTCAAACTCCTCATGAGCTCTGGTATGGTGAGACTCCTTCGGTAAAAAAATTTGAAATTTTTGGAATCAAATGCTATATTAAAAAATAATGATGAAAATCTTGGCAAGTTTGAACCTAGAGCATATGAAGGTATTCTCCTTGATTATTCTCCCCACAGCAAAGCATACAAATGTTACAATAAAAGGCTTGGAAGAATTGTCGACAACATTGATGTAGTAGTGGATGAAAAAGAAAACACTCCCAGGCAGGTAAGATCTGAAGAGTTCGAAGATGATGAGGACTATCCATCACCATCAAATCAGATTCATGATGAAGAAGAAACCCATGAGGCACCAGAGGAAGAGATAAGAATAGAAGAAAAAACTCCATCTTGGTATGTTCAAAAGAATCATCTAGAATCTCAAATTTTGGGGCAAAAGGAGGCAGACATACAAACAAGAAGAACAATTGCGGAAGCTTCAAGCTATTTGGCATTACTCTCCTCCACTGAACCACAAAATGTAAGAGAGGCATGCAAAGATGAATGCTGGGTCAAGGCAATGGATGAAGAACTTAAGCAGATCGAAAAGAACAACACCTGGGAGTTGGTTCCTAGACCAAAAAATAAGAATATCATAGGGACAAAATGGATCTTCAAAAAGAAGTTGAATGAAAATGGGGAAGTAACTAGAAACAAGGCCAGAATTGTGTGTAAAGGGTATACTCAACAAGAAGGAATAGACATTGAAGAAACTTTTGCTCCCGTTGCAAGACTTGAGGCCATTAGAATGTTCCTCACTCTCTCTAGCTTTCAGAAGTTCAAAGTATTTCAAATGGATGTGAAATCAACGTTCTGAATGGAGACTTAGAAGAAGTGTACATTGGGCAACCAGATGGTTTCATCCTTGGGAATGATCCAAATCTTGTATGCAGACTAAAAAAGGCTCTCTATGGTCTCAAATAGGCTCCAAGGGCTTGGTACTATTGGTTGGACAAATACCTTTATCAACAAGGTTTTTCAAAAGGATCAGCAGATAGCAATCTTCATATAAAAATTGAAAATGACAAATTGCTAATACTTGTTGTGTATGTTAATGATATCATATTTGGCAGCAATGAAGAAGATATGAGTCAAAATTTTGCCTTGGTGATGCCGAAAGGATTCGAAATGTCCTTGATTGGAGAGCTGACATATTTTCTTGGTTTATAAATCCAACAAAATAAAGGTGGCATCTTTTTATCTCAAACCAAGTACCTCCATCAGATCTTGAAGAAATATGGGATGGAGGATTCGAAACCTGTATGTACCCTGATGGTGACAGGATGCAGCCTCAACGCAAATGATGACTCAGAGCACTGCATCAACCAACCTATAGATCTATGATTGGTAGTCTTTTCTATCTAACAGGAACCCGACCAGACATCATGCATGCAGTGGGAATTGTTGGAAGATTTCAGGCAAATCCAAAGGAAACTCATCTTTAGGTAGTAAAGAGAATTTTCAAGTATCTTCAAGGAACTCAAAACTATGGTCTACTGTATCCTAATGATACAGATCTCACTCTTCATGCTTATACAAATGCAGATTGGGCTAGAAGCGTGGATGACAGAAAAAGAACTAGTGGTGGTGCATTCTTTATGGGTTCCAGATTAGTATCTTGGTTCAGCAAGAAACCGAGTTCAATTGCTTTATCTACAGCTGAAGCAGAATATGTGGCTACTACATCTTGTTGCACACAAATCCTTTGGATGATGAAAACTTTGCAAGATTTTCAAATCACTTGTATTCCGCCGATCTCCATCTTATGTGATAATACAAGTGCAATTAGCATTTCAAAGAACCCAGTCATGCATTCAAGTACCAAGCACATACCAATCAAGTATCATTTTCTCCGGGAACAAGTGCTGCAGCAAAAGGTCAAATTGGAGTATGTTCCCTCCGAGGAACAAGTTGCTGATATACTCACCAAACCATTGCCCAAGGAGACATTTTAATACCTCAGACAGAAGCTGGGGGTTGTTGATGCATCATCATGTTGTTGAATCTTGTCTGTTGTACGCAGGTGGACACATGTACATTTTCCGGTCTATGTGGCTCGAATGGGTCTATCAGAGACCATCTGGCACAGGTTCAGGGGGAGCATATATTATTCTAATGATGCATTTTTGGCATTATCTTAGAAGTCCTTGATTTGATTTATCACAAGTTGTCTGGTGGAATAGATCAATGTGTGCTGATCTGAAGGTTGTTTCTACTGATAGTTGTTCTTGTCTCTATGTCATGTACTTCTTTTGACATCAAGGTCATGTAACGACCTATTTTGGTTTCCCCACGATGTCTGGGATGAAGGATTTTTGTCTATCTTCTGTATTCCCAGTTGGATGAGGATGGATGTATGTATGAGTCTTGATGATAGGAAGGTTACTTATAATGTATGGAGTCATGTTCTTTCTTGCAGAACATCTTTTTGCAGACAACATTTCAGCATAGAGCATATACAAAGGGGGAGCTCATTCAGATTTTTCACCAGGTACTCAGGGGGAGTATGGTATTCCGCCCCTTTTCCCTTGATGTCAAAGGGGGAGAGTGATTGGTTGTTGCTTCCATCAAGTCCAAAGGGGTAGATTGTTGGCATTTGTTGTACTTGATGGCAACCCACTCATCTCAGATGATAAATTATATTGCAGCAAGTCTTTCTCTGGTTCCGCAGGTGCACAAATAAAAAGATGCGGTCATCGACAGGTTGCACAGGAGAACCGTTGAAAAGGTGCGGATATGTTTGCAGGTCTCCCGCACAAAAGGTGCGAACCTAAAATGAACGGACTTTCATGCATAGAAAAATTCACGTCCTATGTTTGGTCCATTGTATTTAGTCCAACATTTTTGATCCTATGGTTTTGGTCTGTGGTTTTGGCATCTAAAATATTGAACCGAGGTTTTGGATCCCTTGTATTGGTTTTCTATGGTTTTGATCCATGGTTTAAGTAAGGGCTTGCCTATAAAAAGGAAAGGAGATATTTTGGCTAGGGTGAAGTGAAAATTGAATATCTTAAGAATTGAAATTTTGGGTGATCGGTTTGAAAAGATAGATCTAAATCAAGGTGAAAACTGTAAGGTGGATCTATTGATAGGTTGTAATCTCTTTAGCACATGATCAGATCTGTGTATCTGACAGTCTGTGGTACATTGGAGGTGTTATCACAAAATCATTACTAAGGGCTGCTACTTAATATGATCTCATGCAACTGTTTCAAACCAGGCTTTAGACTAAGGTTTAGCCTCCTTAGTCAGAGAGGGCTCTCTCGCAGATTTTTGATATGCATTAAAGGGCAAGAAAGATGGCTAACTCTTTAAAAAGTGAATGAAGTTTAAGCTGGTTGGAACAACAAAATCAAGGCTTCTCCCATTGGGTTCATGGAGTCATACATTCCTACAGTAAACAAGCAGCTACTGAATCATGGAAACCAAGGCATATAATGTCTCAATGTTCAAAACATCTACCAAGAAGGACATCAACTCAACAAAACATACACAGGAAGTCTGAGCATCAATGATGAATTCAGAGTGATTGCATGTTCAGTGAACTGTAAAACAAGATGAATAAAACCAAAACACATACATTCTGAACATTTGAAACACAAGATGAATCTTGGGAAGAAACAGTGTACTTTCTATTACTGTGAAAACACTTTACATAAGCCAATCTGAAAACTCTGTCTTTTTGATAAAAATCTCCAACCCTTTGTACATCAGAGTTTTTCCTATATATAGGAAACAAAACTCAACTACCTCGAGTCTCCTCCTCCAACATGAGGGGAGCTCGAAAACCTATCATTAACTACCTTATCTATATTTAAACTAACTTATTAAATACAGAGGTATTGTGCTTTTAATACATAGAGTCCTATTCCTATTCAAACTCTACTTCCATCTCCTCGTGTGCATGATTCTCTCCTGATCTTTGACACCTGTGATTTTCCTGTAGTGTCTGAAATGTATTTGAGAAGCATTCACTGAACGGGCTGCCTTGGATTCCAACTGTGCTGCTGACTCAACATTTGGTGAAGATATATACTCTGTTTTCACGGTCCTTGCTTTTTATCCATGTTTATTTTCCAACAAAACGTGCTTGAAGCTGTTCAATAACCTTAATGACCATGCGTAACACCATATGGCTAATAATCTGGATGCTTTGTGTACACTGACAGGTGTTCAACCCAAAATTCTAGTAACCCTACCAGAAACCCTAATATTTCGGTCATAAAGTCACTTTATGAAGACTTTAGTAAAAACCAAAATGTTTCACCTTTTTGCTACAAAGTTTACATCTGTCATTCTTTGAATGTTTTGGCAACCATTTATGATTTCCTTCCTATCCTCGAAGCCTTCTTTCACGAAATTTGATGACCTCAGCATCAATTTCATTTTTCTTTAAAAAACAGTCACCTACAGCAGTTTCGTAGTGCGCTACGAAACTGCTGTTCTTTTCAAAATTACAGTCTTTAATGGATTTTTTCAATTACTTTGTGACTGTTACAGCTTCATCCTTGACTCCAAAATTCCTATTTTGTCTTCCTTTTATATATGCCTCAAAAATTAGTGAACTTAAGAAAAATAAACAAAAACTTGGAGCAATATTTGACCTTAAACATTTTCAATTTTATTTAGCAGCTAACTTGCCTAACTGAGCTTTTAGTTTTGCAAGTTCGTTCTCCATGGCTGCAATCTCTGATACGGTTTTCTCTAAATCAGCCATTTCTTTATCAGCTGCCTCCCATTTCTCCTTTGAAGATGAGGTTTTAATTTCCTTGACAATGGGAACTTTTTCCTTCATATCCCTCTTTTTGCTTTCCTTTGCTTTTTCTGCTTGAGCTATCTGCTTTCCCATTTCTTTGGCTTGTCCTCTGGTATATATTGTTCTTTTGATTTCTTCTGCCTTCTCTGCTTTAGGCAATTGTCTAATTTCTTTTGTTGCCGTTACCTTGGCAGCTACCTCATCTTTGTGGACTTGCTCCACTGCTTGGATTTGTCTCCTGGTGATTGGCCTTCGGGGTTTGACCATGAATTCCTTACCAGCCTCCTCAACCCTTAGCCTTTTCAAGGCTTTTGATTTTTTGGAGCTATCAGGGGATGACTGGGTTAGGTCTATAGGCATAGGCTCCACCTGCACTGATGTGGCTTGTTCGAAGTCAATTGCCTCCAGCAAATCCTTTAGACTAGCCTTTGACATAGGGCTGTCTTCCACTGCTACTGATTTTCCTTTTTCTCTGCTTAGCTGGCTTCTAGTTCTGATTCTTGTTACTTGTGCAATTCCACTTGGGCCTGATGCATCTTTCTGATGTTTGATTTTCTCCTTGGATGGTTTGTGTGTCTCTTTTATGACCACAGGCTTCTCTGATTTCCTTGGCTTAGTTTTGGGTTTCCTTCGGTCTTTAACCTCCTTCTTAAGCTCAGCCAATGTAGGTTCTTGAATTCTTCTTTCTTTTTCCCTATCTGGCAATGGGGTAAGACCTGTTTTGCTTTGGAAACCGGATATAAAAATGAAAGAGTCCCAATCCCTACCGATTTTTTGCAAGCTATCTAACACCAGCAACTTAATTAAACCATGGTGGAAAAGGGAAGTTTCATAATTATCCTTTTTGAATTGAACTTTGTCGCACATTTTACCAAGACTTCTGAATAAATAAAAAGGGATGTCTATTGACACTTTCCCTGTGAAATGTAGCAAGAGTTTGAAGTGATAAGAGTAAACTTTGGTGTACCTTCCCTCACATGTGAGGTATTTCTGGATGGCTGTGAGGAGCAGAGCATAATGTTCTTTTATATAATTCCTTGGCACCGCTTTAGTGAGGAACTCGTTTGCATATTGATCCTTCAGAAACTCCTTACATGGAGTCATGTCAAACTTAAAATTCTTGAACCATTCTTGTCCATTTCTTGGAATTTCAGTGACAGCAGAAATGGCTTGCGGAGACATAGGGAACTCTAGCAATGCAACCTTAGAATTCAAGCCAGTGAAATTTAATGCAAAGGCTTTAGTTACCTCTGTGTGTCCTCCCTTCAATTTTTCGCAGAACCTCCAGCAACCAACCTCTTTAAAAGCTCGTGCTACACCTTCATCTTTGAGCGTAAGATCAAGTCCTTCTGGCTCGGTTCTCAGACATCTTCCGGATCGATGCTCTCTTTTCTCCATCTCGCTCAAAATATCTTTACACAAAGAACTTAATCAGCACTTCAATTTTCACGATAGCTTCGGCTTTGGAATGCAGGCTTGCTTGCAATGATCCCTTTTAAATGAAAACTCGGGCTTCTTTGCGTTTTTTCAAACGCTCATCATAGAACAGGCACGTTAACGCATCATGAATAAACATTATGACACTACCATACCTCATAAGATTTCTTAAAATAATTGTCATGTGCGTGATCCTAAATCTGATGGCGGAATGAATCCTATCATGACCTGGAGAGGACATCGACTGACAAAATATGAATGGTTCTAATGACTCATCTCCCGAGATTTGACATTTCAAGAAAATATGCTGCAAAAAAACCCCGAATCCCCGATTTCGTAGCGTAGACAATTATGAAATGACACACCGCGCTACGAAATGGCTGCTCGATGATATGCTGCGGAAAGGTGGAAAAATGATTGCGCAGCTAAATTAGCCAATCAGATCGCGCTGCGAAACTGCGCAAAATCAGAATGATGCAATCAAGACAAGACATGCTTTAAACTATAATGAGGGAGGGTATCTAATGGTTTTTTACAAGGACTCACATCAATACCTTTAGAAAATCTAACTTCAAAGTGACACACCTAAAAACCTATTGACTTAAACCAAATTTTTTTATATGAATCTTTGGACATAGGTGAACTGTGGTTTGAAGTGATAACATGTTGAATCTCTTTTTGTTCAGGTAGCATTGGAATGGTATGCTATATGATTGATGTATCATATGTTTTTAAATCATCATAGTTCCAAGCGAAGACATGTTTATTTTTCCTTAATAATCTAATAAGTGCTGTCTTTTCCTATTCAGAAAGTCCTAATCCTAAATTGATATTTTGAGGGTTTTGCTCGGTACCAAGATTTATCAATTCAAATCTTAAGGTAGAACTTTGGAGTTTTGAATTGGTTACCTGTTTGAACCTGTCTTTAATGTCGTAGAGATCTTCAAGTTTAACCACAGGTCTTGGTATTGAGTTTTCCTCATGCTTTTCTTATATCTGAAGATCATGATCACTTTCATCAATGATCTGATCGTTGTAGGATTTTTCGGAAGTTACGAAATGTAGAATTCCTTCATCGTGGTTGAACACTCGCCAATTGGTGATATTGTTAGGAATTGATGGCCTAAAGATCAACTCTACTGAAAATCTATCTGGGCTATAATCTTCAGAAGGCACAAGTTTAGAAGCAACATTGGCCAACAGGTCAGCTGCTGCATTCTGGGATCTGGGAATAGGTGAAATATTGAATGCTAAGAAATGAGATATAAGTTCCTGGACTAAAGACTGATAGTGTTTGAGGTGATTAGAGAGACAATGGATTGTATTTCGAACTTGTTTTATGACAATCTCTGAATCACCAAACACTTTTAAATATTGAACTTTCAGGCCAATAGCTTTATATAATCCTTGCACCAGGGCCTCATACTCAACTGTATTATTCGTGCATTCAAATTCTAATCTACAAGAAAGCATTGTTTTTTCTCCCTCGGGGCTGACTAAAATACACCCTGCTCCTAATCCTTCACTAGATTTTGAATCATCAAAATATAAAGACCAAAATAAATAATTATCAACATTTTTATTTACAGATTTCTCAGTAACATTAACACATATTCATATGTTAGTTTGTGAAAAATTTTCGATTTGTGACGTGAAATTGTTTACCGAGAAAGGAGATGGTTGGGCAATATAATTACCAAAGAATGATTCAGAAGAATAGTTTCCCAAAATGTTATTGTTAAATGCAGTTGGTTGATTCTCCTGTTCGAACTCTGTGACAATATGGGTCATGTGTTTCTCCCGATTGATTTTTATTTGATTTGGCTTTCCCTTGTAGGGCAGCCACATATGAGACCAATCGGTAGAAATATACCCATGGAGCTTTTCAGACCAATCCCTGCTCAAGGTTAAAGCATAAAACTCAGGTATATCAGCAATTAAGATATCAATTCTTTGAACCACTCGTGGATCAGCCGATAACCTGATAGTAACAGAATTTATTTCCCCTAAGACCTGGACTTTAGTTCTATCTAACTGCAAAATGTGAATTGAAGACTTTTGGGGTTCTATGTTCAGTTTTGAACAAACTGAAGCTGGCATTATATTGGATGATGCCCCAGAGTCAATTAAGCAGTTATGTAGATTTCGATCGTAGATTTCGTACGTTAAGAGGAAAGGAGGGGTATGGGAATTTGATCTGTCTCCAATTAGAATCGTATCAGTAGCCTCAACTCTACCAGAAGGTGGTTGTCCTGAATCACATGCAGCTTTAGTATTGGGAAGAGGCGAAGAAGGAACTGCATTAAGTTCTTTGAGAAGCAATTTCTGTTGATGTTTTAATTTGCTAAGTTCAAACATGGCGATGTTTGCCTTAGTCTTTTTCATATCATCAACAATATTGTAATCCATCGAATCCGATACTACCAACGTCTTAGATGATGAAGGTATATTGGAGGATGATGGTTGATTTTAAGGTACTGTTGCAGCTAGCTTCCTTATGGGTACCTTTTCCTTTGTAGTATTGGTACCTGAACTCCTTTTCTTTGAACTTGCCTGGACAGGTTCAGGGGCACTTTTCTCCTGGTAGTCACAGGAAAAGCTTCTTGTTCAGTTTCGGTATCGGAGTTAGGCAATATGAAGTCCCACATTCCATGGCACTCAACGACTTCCTCTTCCTCGAATTCATCGGATGGTGCAATTGTTTCTTCTTCTTCTTCTTCCTCAGGGTCTGAATCTGCATTGGATATAACATTTGGAGGTTTTGACTCAGGTTTCTTAAAATTCCTATAAGGTTTCTTTGTTGAGGTTTCTGCTACTTGCTTTTTAATTTCAACCATTTCATTTGAAATTGTTCTGAGGACCTTTTGAAGACCCTCCATATCGTATGGATCTTTGGTGATTTTCTTCTTGAAATCATCCTTGAAAGACACTTTTTTGGATTTCCTGTCCTCAAGAGCAGCTTTCTTTTCCAAAGCGATTATACGTTTTTCGACAGCGAGGGCTTCTTTCATGTTTTCGGCTAATGTAGGTTTTCCAGCCCTATCTACAAAAATGGCTATATTTGAAGGTAAGGCTGTAATGTACCACTCGCTTCTAATTTGTTCACTTGGATTGGAATCAATAGGGATTTTATTCAAGAGTTTATTAAATCGGGAGTTAAACTCCTTAATTGGTTCTCTAGACTCAATCCTTAGGTTCGAAAGGTCATTAATGAGTGTGTCCAAGGATCTATCATCACCATTTTTGGTAAGAAACTGCTCCTGAAAGGTATTCCAACTGGTAATGGATCCAGAGGGCAAGGAAAAATACCAAGACCCAGCTGATCCTTGTAATGTGTAGGGGAAAAGTCTAACTACAACATCTTCTTCTGTTACTCCCTTCAGATTAACTAACAACATGAAATTATTTATGTGTTCCTTAGCTAATGTTCCAGCGTCTGGATTAAACTTTGGTAACCATTTCTCGGAATAATCAGGTAACAGATGTAATGGTGCAGGCATAGTGACTGCACCGGGACTGTTCCATGGGTTCTGAGCCATCTTGGGAGTACCAACGATTGCCTGTGGTGTTCTAGGTGTTTGGGGAGGAGGTGGAAATGAAGACTGAAAAGATTGTGATGTTGAAAGTGAAGACCCCTGGTGAACAATAATATGTAATGGTGAAGTGGGTGTTTGACTTCGCACTGGAGATGATGAGATGGAAGATGATGGAGAAAAAGTCTCACTACCAGAACCTGCAGTGTTATTTTTAATACTTTTCCTTTGGGGTAAAGGCAACTCAGGTGGTTCAATACCGAGTTTTTCGCTTTGAAGTCTGGTGAGATGATGAGGTAGGCGGAATTGCGAAGTTTCACTGCCTTGAGATACTTCAGATCTCGGAGGTGAAATGGAGAAGCCTTGAAGTTTCTGGATGATAGACTGAACTTCAGGGGACTCCGGACTTAAACGTTCTGAAGTATGATGGGGTTGAGCAGTGGTAATGGATCCTTCTTCTTCTCGTCTGGACACTGGTATTTCAGAGTGCAAACGAGATGTCCGAGGAGAGGTGGAGGGTGATTTACTCTGTGAATGGTCTGTAGGTTTTGATTTACTCGCCATTCATAGTGGATGGCCCTCCTAGCGCCAGAAATGTTGATGCCCCGAAAATCGTTACATCAACATCGGGGGATAACCACCCAGTCCGGACCTTAATAC
>APFE031593211.1:42544-55660 GCA_000404065.3 Pinus taeda
AAAAGGGGGTGGATGAATGATTGGTTTTCTAATAAGTGATAATAAATGGAGGACTTATTCTATGAGCGAAAACGTAAATGACTATTTTATCCCGGGAAGCTTCTATTCTTAAGTGCAACGTTTAGTGATCTGTGTTTACTGATAGGCATATAGATGATACTATTCAATAAACAAAGACATTCATTTAAATGATAATTGCTTCGTTCGAATAGTTGAACGAAGTAATTGATAAAACAATATTACACTTCTCTTTTTATATTACTGATACATGCATGATTGAGAGAATAGCAAACTATAAACATCCAATAGTGGAAAGTATAAATTTTACTGTTAAAACACATTCACATATTCAATAATAGCAAAAATGACCAAACAACAATTCACATAAAAGGAATAAATTCAGACATAGATAATAGTACCATATGAGCTGCGAATTATTCCCTACGCCAATCACAATTTGAATTCCTTCTTCCGATTCAGAAATACTTTCAAATAAAGGCAATAGTGCACATTCACATCAAAGCTTCATTATCAAAATTTGGAAAGATTGGTCCAGTCTTCATAAAAGAATATGCCTGAAGTACAGTAGTACAACTTCAGGCTTGAGTCATATACAAAAACTTACGACCCTTTCTAAGTACATGAAAGGGTCTATAAATACTAAACTAAGCTAACAAACTAAAAAATTAAAATGCTACTAAATTGGTATAATCCGATCCTAAATATCTCTCCCACAGTGATCTGGTGGTCGGCAGCGATGATTCATCCTTCTAGCTATTTGCCATTTGTCTTGAGTTGGCATATTGCCAGCATTGGCTCCACTTCTTGAGGGCGGTTGAGACGAGAATTGATTTGAGCAGCATAGGTGGCATCATGTATATTGGGAATGATGCACCCGATTGCATCTGTCAGGCATTTGAGGGTGGCTCTCTGACTGTATGGTTTTACTAGGAACAACCAATAGGCGTCCCAAGTTAAACTTTTAATCCCTGAGATCAATCTCCCATTCTTTTCTAGCTCTTGGTTACATGACTGCTCCAATGTCTTGGCCGATAATAGTTTACCTGGTGTACATTGAGAAATCATGTTAGATAAATAGAGAGTATTATTGATCAAGTCAATTAAATTTCTCGTAGATAACTTGCATCTGGAAACAGCTCTCTCTGCTTTCATTAATTGGGACTGCCACTCTGTGAATAGGATTTCCTTATGGGATTCTAAGATTTTGGGCAAGTTTGCTGCCTTTCCCTCGTTAGAGTTCTGCCAAGTAAGAAAATCTGTCAAAGTGTCTTCGGCTTGCTCTAAATCCTGTCTGGCATAAATTGATTTGTCTATTAGAGACGTTGTTATGTCGCACAGAGGTTCAACTTGGGCGATTTCATGACATAAAAATCTTATTTGTGTTATTAATGCCTTGTTAATTTCCATTGCCTCTGCTCTGAACTCAGCAGGCTGGGGAAGACTCTTGAACCTTTCTACTTGAGCTGATAATTGAGCAATTTGCTCATCTTTTGTCTTTGCCATCTGTTCATTCATCGCCTTCAACTTTGATAATGCCTCGAATAGTTCCTTCTGTTTCTGGATTGCTCCTGAATCGATCCTATGCTTTTCTTCATGTAACTATTTGTTTAGATGGTTGTTTAATTGTTGCTGTGTGGACAGTTGCTGTTGTAGTTGTTCTGACTTCTGCTGCTCTGCTGATAGTTGTGCTTGTAATGAAACGATCGCTTGATCCTTTTCCTTCAACATATTGCTTACCTCTGATGCCTTACCCATGGTGGCTGCCGAATAGGCACCGGCGTATTGAGATAACTCTGTAAGGTCATAAGAGGGATCGAATTCTTCTCTCCATACCACATTTGTTGTTATTGTTTGTTCAGGGAACATAGAAGGTTGATCAATCCTTCTCCTTTTCCGTTGTTGCTTTATTACAGCCCTGTGTTTTGGTCTATAGAAAACATCTAGTGGAGGAATGTCCTCCACTTGCAAAATTATTTGATCGGAAGGATTCTTCGGAATTATTTCGACTACTGTATTTGAGGGTGGACCACTGGTTCCTTTGCTTGGAACCTTCTTTGATGTTGTATCTTGTGTATCGGCATCTTTGGATGTTTCGGCGTCCGTTGAGGTCTCAAGATTGCCTATAATTGTATTGAATTGTTGCCATTATTCAAGCAATCTTGGGTCCACTTGAGTATCAACATTCATTTCTTTGCTGCTCTGATACTGCTGCCTTTTCTGTTCTTCTTCCCTTATTCTCTCATGTTCTTTCTTTTCTGCTTCCTCTTGTTCTTTCCTTTGTGCCTCTTCTTGTTCTTTTCTCTATGCCTCTTCCTGTTCTAACCTCCGAAGTTCCTCCTGCTCTCTTCTCTAGACTTCTTCATAGATTGCGGATGTAGTAGGAGGTTCATTAGTAGGCTGCTGCTCATGCTCGCTTGACTAAATCATCGGGGTAGTAGCTAATAAATCTAGAGGCAGAGTTTGCAACCTCTGTTCTCTAAGTTTGTTAAATTCTACTAATTCGTCATCACGGTATCTCATTCTGGCTAGCTGTTGTACCTGGAAAATTGACTCGGCGGAGGAGAACAGGTCATCAAACTCATCTTCCTTGTGCTCGAATTTAGTAAGCTTGGCTTGATCTAGGGCATTATAGATGACTTTCTTCGGGTCGAAGCGTCTATTAGGCAGAGTGGCGAGACTTAAGACGTTAATTTTTTCTGCCTCTTTCTCTGCATGTTTATAATCATGCAGAGTATAGACGCCACACCTAAGAGAAAAAGGAGGCCAAACTTGCTTCTTTGAATTTCTGAGAGTTTTCGTGGCTGACAGAGTTGTAAGCTGATATGCTTATTTTCGCGAGCTAATAGCTTGTCTGGTATGTACAAGGGGAGGACATGAGGTCTGGCCTGACTGCCAAAAACTCTTACATAGGTGAATTTTTCTTCTCCAAACCAGGTTCCTAGGGCTGTCTAGTCAATTTCAGCTTGAAAGGAGATCTTAGGGGCAGGTTTATCAAAAATTGCATAGTAAAGAGGTAGCATGAATCCATTGCAGACTTGGTATAAATGGTGTCTATAATGGGCTTTCCATAGTTTCTGGTGATAGATATGAATAGGCATAGGGTCCTGTGGAGTCCATCTCCACCCTAACACAGGAAACTCGGAATTTAAACAGAGGGTATCCAAAATATAGGCACTAAAATAAAATGGAGGGATGAACCTATCAGTAACACGGGATTTGTTTCTGAATTCAAGAATAGCCGTAGCCAACTTATCTGATAATATAGTCCCCCAATCCATGATTTCACTATTACATGCCGATTCCATCAAAGGAACCATTTCTATGGAAAATTTTGAAGAATCATGTAATCCCCACAATCGACACATCATTACTCCAGCATAAAAATACGGAGAGCATAAGGAGTCGACGGAGTACTTACCCGAAGACTCATGTTTGTGTTTCACCGGGTTCTGTCTCCATTTTCATATAGGCGTTGACTCGGTCTCATTCTCATCTCGAAACTTCTCCAGAAATTCTTTATTGTACTTCTTCTCTGGCTCGGGCAAATGGTACATTTGTCTGAAATCATTGGGATGAAATGAACCAAATACTCTCCCATCAACAGTGCAGAATGTTCTGTCTGTGATTGGAATTTCCTCAATTGCCCATCTCACCACATCTGTATATGGAAGAATTTGCTCTCGAGCTGCTATCCTATGTAAGTAGGAATCAGCCAAATCTTTTAAAGTAGCATCAGATTTCCGGCTTGAACCTGCTGAAGCTTGTACCGATGTTTGCTAAGGTTCCTAGGCTTCAACCAGGTTGTAAATATTTTGCCAAGTAGTGCTGCCAAGGCCGAGACATGTGGTATCTAAAATTAATCCCTTATTGCTTGGTCCCGGATCAGTGGCATGTTGTCCTGTTACCATAGGAGCCGAAGGCATTCCAGACTTCTTAGATTTCTTTCCCATCGTTACTGTGGAAAAAACTCTGTGCAAGAGAAAAATAAACGTAATGCAGAGAATAGATGGCGAAAACCAAGTATGAGGAAATTGTGTCAATTAATGGGAAATGGAAGATTTATCATAAGGCTCCCGCAGATGCAATCTCTGAAAGGATTTAGGCATGACTGCTCACTAATTGGCCGTTAAAACCTGTCAATCATTTAATTGCTTATTATATCTTTTATTTGCCGAATAATGGTTTAAGCGTGGATTTGATTTTTTGGCGGTTGGACGCAAGCGAATCTCTATCAGGAAGAGAAAAGGCTTTCAATGATAATTAATATATAATATAGCGAAATCATATTGATCCTTTTCGGAAGTCGCGCCTAGATTCATCGCAATCGGCCATCGGAGGAAGGCTTGGGTAACTTTATTTGAGTCTTATGGAATCCCCGACCGCCGATAGCGATATCGCTCGACTCGCATCGGGAGTTTGAATGAGGAGAGTTTGTTATGTTCGTGTCGTATTCCCCGATCACCGATTGTGATATCGCATCGGAGCAAAGGGGAGGGGCCTTTTATTATTTGTTTTCCTGATATCCATTGGCTATTTTTCTTTTATCACATTGGGGAAAATCAATGGGTCATGGTTTATGCATCCTTTGTTATTGCGATATGCGATCTTGCGATCGCTTTATCGCAATAATAAAGGATTATTTGTTTTATTTTTAAGACCGATTATTTCAAAAGGTTTCAAGTTGTTTTGTTTACTCCCGAACCTTTAGAAGAGTGATGGATTAATACCAATTTAATCTAAAAGGGACCCATTTCAATTTATAATTTTCTAAAGTAAGATTTATTGAAATGGGGGGTTGTTGTATAGCACAACAATTGGCGATTTGCTGGAAGAAACAGTTATCTCTGAAAAAGTTATTGAAATTTTTGAACTTTCTTTACTTAGATACCTTATCAAAAAGGAGAGTTCTAATATAACTAAGTATACACACATTCTGAAAATAATAAAGACATGTTTTTGCTAATTCTTTCCCTTGTTAAAACTAAATACATTCTAAGTTTTAAATTGGCCTTTATTGGTTGATAATGATAAAACAAAACACCTTTCCAACTTAGCCATTTTAGTTGACTCCTTTGTCACAGGTAGAGCCTCTGCTGCCAGCAAACATTCATAGTTTCGATAGGGATACCTTTTAACCATTTGATTGTTCACGACCCCTTCCATCTCAGAGTATGATTAAAATAATGAATTCAAAACATGTTTTCATATTTTGTATTTCTTTTCTTTTCCTTTTCTTTTATAAGATAAAAAGCCGTTGTCCTGGTTTGGTTGCCAGCTGATTTGACAATGCCATTCACTGGTTGTAATCTAATCGAACAAGTTGGTTCGTGATGAGACCCCTTGTCTTATGCTTATAAGCCATTACCCTGTTTTGGTATGCAGTGTTGGTAATGTCGGTCAGATTATTTCCCAATGATCATGGTAAGTAGGCTTGTAATAAGACCCCTTATCTTTATATCAGATATTTTAGAATTACACTCTCAGTAATCATAAACTTGGATGAATGGGATGAACAATTTTCTCCTTAAGAGAAAATGGATGACAAGGTAAGAGTTGGTGATGCTAAGATTGAATCAGTCTCTGTTTTGATATTGGTAACCTTTTTTTGGCCAGTTTGAAAACATTAAAATGATTTACAGTAGTTCTAAATTTTGAGAGGATTTTCACAAAACAAAATGGGGTTTATAGAATGCTAATATACCTAATTTCTTAGAAATTGTTCCTTTTGTTTAAGATTTCTATTTTACAAAATTAAATATTAAAAGTACTTCTTCCGAGCAACATTTCAATATAGCAAAGGCGAATAGAAGCTAGTTTAGAACCTTATTTCCTAATGATCCTAAATATTGCAAATCCTACTGAATTTAAAAGAGAAGGGGTTACCTCCTCAATTGAAGAATTTCTTTAAGATGAGGCCATTAATAGGAAGAGAGTCCCTCTTTCCTGATAGATCTTGTAATATGAATGTCGAATGACCCACCTTCTCACTGATCTGAAATGGTCCAAGCCACATCTTTTGGAATTTGGTGTGTTTACCCTTATCCTCATTGTTGGGTATACGACCAAAGTCCCACATTGACTAGAAGTGGGGAGGATCATGGGTATATAAGGATGGACAAATATCTCCATTGGTATGAGGCCTTTTGGAGTAAGTCCAAAAGCAAATCCATGAGGGCTTAGGCCCAAAGTGGACAATATCATACCATTGTGGAGATATGTGGTGTCCAAAATCCCAACAAGTGGTATTAGAGCCATGCCCCGAAGTTAGCCAAGTGGATAAATCCTCAGAATGTCGAATGAAGGTGGTGGGCCCCGGTAATATCACGATAAGATCCGTGGATGAGCTCGGTTAAACAGGCAGTCTGCTCCGAATTCTTCATGGACATGTCCTGGTCCCAACACAGTGAAGAAGAGTTGACCTGGGATAGAGCAAGCTCTCAAGGCAGGTGGTGTTCCATGTAAGGCATGCGCTTCCAACGCATTGGACGGAGAATCCTGGTTGGTAGAGAGTGGACGAATGGATAATCGTTTGAGGGGAGGCTCGATGGTCCTTTGTTCGAGGGGAGGATTGTTGGGTATACGACCAAAGTCCCAAATTGACTAGAAGTGGGGAGGATCATGGGTATATAAGGATGGACAAATATCTCCATTGGTATGAGGCCTTTTGGGGTAAGTCCAAAGCAAATCCATGAGGGCTTAGGCCCAAAGTGGACAATATCATACCATTGTGGAGATATGTGGTGTCCAAAATCCCAACACTCATGTGCTTTGTCCCATTTTAGAACTAGATCACC
This sequence comes from Pinus taeda, assembly GCA_000404065.3. NCBI lineage: Eukaryota > Viridiplantae > Streptophyta > Pinopsida > Pinales > Pinaceae > Pinus > Pinus taeda. The sequence continues at coordinate 49,360 of APFE031593211.1, forward strand.
AACCTGCAACTGTTTAGAACTAGATGAGGTTGAATCAAATGATAACTTGATTATCTGCTGATGTTTATCATGATTAATTTTGGCCTTTTCTCTTTCTTCTTCTAATTTTAAAATTTGATCATGTCTGAGTTGGATAAAAGAAAAGGGTCTTTCTTCAATAAACTGAACTAGGGCTAGAGAAGGAAGTGCTAAATTGGTCGGTAATACTGCTTCTTTCCCGTAGACAAGGTTGAATGGGGAAGTACCTATAGAGGCCTTCTGCGTTATTCTATAAGCCCATAGTGCGAATTCTAAAGATTTGTGCCAGTTTTTATGATTTTGTTCGATAGTTCGCTTAATGATTTTGAGTAGATTTTTATTGGTATATTTTGCCAGACCATTACCCTGGGGATAGTAATTTGCAGAATATTTCAATTTAAATCCTCTTTTGATGGAAAACTCAAACATGGCATTTCCAGAAAAATAAGATGCATTATCAAAAACAAGAGCATTAGGGACATGTTGTGCTATACAACAACCCCCCATTTCAATAAATCTTACTTTAGAAAATTATAAATTGAAATGGGTCCCTTTTAGATTAAATTGGTATTAATCCATCACTCTTCTAATGGTTCGGGAGTAAACAAAACAGCTTGAAACCTTTTGAAATAATCGGTCTTAAAAATAAAATGAATAATCCTTTATTATTGCGATAAAGCGATCGCAAGATCGCATATCGCAAACAAAGGATGCATAAACCATGACCCATTGATTTTCCCCGATGCAATAAAAGCAAAATAGCCAATGGATATCGGGAAAACAAATAATAAAAGGCCCCGCCGCTTTGCTCCGATGCGATATCGCAATCGGCGATTGGGGAATACGATGCGAACATAACAAACTCTCCTCATTCAAACTCTCGATGCGAGTCGAGAGATATCGCTATCGGCGATCGGGGATTCCATAAGACTCAAATAAAATTACCCAAGCCTTCCTCCGATGGCCGATTGCGATGAATCCAGGCACGACTTCCGAAAAGGCTCAATATGATTTCGATATATTATATATTAATTATCATTGAAAGCCTTTTCTCTTCCCGATAGAGATTCGTTTGCATCCAACCGCCAAAAAATCAAATCCACACTTAAACCATTATTCGGCAAACAAAGGATATAATAAGCAATTAAATGATTGACAGGTTTTAACGGCCAATTAGTGAGAAATCATGCCTAAATCCTTTCAGAGATTGCATCCACGGGAGCCTTATGATAAATCTTCCATTTCCCATTAATTGACACAATTTCCTCATACTTGGTTTTCGCCATCTATTCTCTGCACTACGTTTATTTTTCTCTTGCGCAGAGTTTTTTTCGCAGTAACGATGGGAAAGAAATCTAAGAAGTCTGGAACGCCTTCGGCTCTTATGGTAACAGGACAACATGCCACTGATCCGGGACCAAGCAAGAAGGGATTAATTTCAGATACCACATGTCTCGGCCTTGGCAGCACTACTTGGCAAAATATTTACAACCAGTTTGAAGCCGAGGAACCTTAGCAAACATTGGTACAAGCTTCAGCAGGTTCAAGCCGGAAATCTGATGCTACTTTAAAAGATTTGGTTGATTCTTACTTACATAGGATAGTAGCTCGAGAACAAATTCTTCCATATACGGATGTGGTGAGATGGGAAATTGAGGAAATTCCAATCACAGACAGAACATTCTGCATTGTTGATGGGAGAGTATTTGGTTCATTTCAGCCCAACGATTTCAGACAAATGTACCATTTGCCTGAGCTAGAGAAGAAGTACAATAAAGAATTTCTGGAGAAGTTTCGAGATGAGAATGAGACCGAGTCAGCGCCTATACGAGAATGGAGACAGAACCCGGCGAAACACAAACATGAGTCTTCGGGTAAGTACTCCGTCGACTCCTTATTCTCTCCGTATTGTTATGCTGGAGTAATGATGTGTCGATAGTGGGGATTACATGATTCTTCAAAATTTTCCATAGAAATGGTTCCTTTGATGGAAGCGGCATGTAATAGTGAAATCATGGATTGGGGGACTATATTATCAGATAAGTTGGCTACCGCTATTCTTCAATTCAGAAACAAATCCTATGTTACTGATAGGTTCATCCCTCCATTTTATTTTAGTGCCTATATTTTGGATACCCTCTATTTCAATTCCGAGTTTCCTGTGTTAGGGTGGAGATGGACTCCACAGGACCCTATGCCTATTCATATCTACCACCAGAAACTATGGAAAGCCCATTATAGACACCATTTATACCAAGCCTGGAATGGATTCATGCTACCTCTTTACTATGCAATTTTTGATAAACCTGCCCCTAAGATCTCCTTTCAGGCTGAAATTGACTTGACAGCCCTAGGAACCTGGTTTGGAGAAGAAAAATTCACCTATGTAAGAGTTTTTGGCAGTCAGGCCAGACCTCATGTCCTCCCCTTGTACATACCAGACAAGCTATTAGCTCGCGAAATAGCATATCAACTTACAACTACGTCAGCCACGAAAACTCTCAGAAATTCAAAGAAGCAAGTTTGGCCTCCTTTTCCTCTTAGGTGTGGCGTCTATACTCTGAATGATTATAAACATGTAGAGAAAGAGGCAGAAAAAATTAACATCTTAAGTATCGCCACTCTGCCTAATAGACGCTTCGACACGAAGAAATTCATCTATAATGCCCTAGATCAAGCCAATCTTACTAAATTCGAGGACAAGGAAGATGAGTTTGATGACCTGTTCTCCTTCGCCGAGTCAATTTTCCAGGTACAACAGCTAGCCAGAATGAGATACCGTGATGACGGATTAGTACAATTTAACAAACTTAGAGAACAGAGGTTGTAAACTCTGCCTCTAGATTTGTTAGCTACTACCCCGATGATTCAGTCAAGCGAGCCTGAGCAGCAGTCTACTAATGAACCTCCTGCTACATCCGCAATCTATGAAGAAGTCCAGAGAAGGGAGCAGGAGGAACTTCGGAGGTTAGAACAGGAAGAGGCATAGAGAAAAGAACAAGAAGAGGCACAAAGGAAAGAAGAAGAGGAAGTAGAAAAGAAAGATCATGAGAGAATAAGGGAAGAAGAACAGAAAAGGTAGCAGGAGCAGAGCAACAAAGAAATGAATGTTGATACTCAAGTGGACCCAAGATTTCTTGAAGAATGGCAACAATTCAATACAATTATAGGCAATCTTGAGACCTCAACGGACGCCGAAACATCCAAAGCTGCCGATACACAAGATACAGCATCAAAGGAGGTTCCAAGCAAAGGAACCAACGGTCCACCCTCAAATACAGTAGTCGAAATAATTCCGAAGAATCCTTCCGATCAAATAATTTTGCAAGTGGAGGACATTCCTCCACTAGATGTTTTCTATAGCCCAAAACACAGGGTTGTAATAAAGCGACAACGGAAAAGGAGAAGGATTGATCAACCTTCTCTGTTCCCTGAACAAACAATAACAACAAATGTGGTATGGAGAGAAGAATTCGACCCCTCCGATGACCTTACAAAGTTATCTCAATATGGCGATGCCTATTCGGCAGCCACCATGGATAAGGCATCGGAGGTAAGCAATATGTTGAAGGAAAAGGATCAAGCGATCGCTTCATTACAAGCACAGCTATCAGCAGAGCAGCAGAAGTCAGAACAGCTACAACAACAACTGTCCACACAGCAACAATTAAACAACTAGCTAAACAAACAGTTACATGAAGAAAAGCAGAGGATCGATTCGGGAGCAATCCAGAAACAGAAGGAACTATCCGAGGCATTATCAAAGTTGAAGGCGATGAATGAACAGATGGAAAAGACAAAAGATGAGCAAATTGCTCAATTATCAACTCAAGTAGAAAGGTTCAAGAGTCTTCCCCAGCCTGCTGAGTTCAGAGCAGAGGCAATGGAAATTAACAAGGCATTAATAACACAAATAAGATTGTTATGTCATGAAATCACCCAAGTTGAACCTCTGTGCGACATAACAACGTCTCTAATAGACAAATCAATTGATGCCAGATAGGATTTAGAGCAAGCTGAAGACACTTTGACAGATTTTCTTACTTGGCAGGACTCTAACGAGGGAAAGGCAGCAATCTTGCCCAAAATATTAGAATCCCATAAGGAAATCCTATTCACAGAGTGGCAGTCCCAATTAATGAAAGCAGAGAGAGCTGTTTCCAGATGCAAGTTATCTACGAGAAATTTAATTGACTTGATCAATAATACTCTCTATTTATCTAACATGATTTCTCAATCTACACCAGGTAAACTATTATTGGCCAAGACATTGGAGCAGTCATGTAACCAAGAGCTAGAAAAGAATGGGAGATTGATCTCAGGGATTAAAAGTTTAACTTGGGACACCTATTGGTTGTTCCTAGTAAAACCATACAGTCAGAGAGCCGCCCTCAAATGCTTGACGGATGCAATCGGGTGCATCATTCCTGATATACATGATGCCACCTATGCTGCTCAAATCAATTCTCGTCTCAGCCACCCTCAAGAAGTGGAGCCAATGCTGGCAATATGCCAACTCAGGACAAAGAGCAAACAGCCAGAAGGATGAATCATCGCTGCCGACCACCAGATCACCGTGGGAGAGATATTTAGGATCAGATTATACCAATTTAGTAGCATTTTAATTTTGTAGTTTGTTAGCTTAGTTTAGTATTTATAGACCCTTTCATGTATTTAGAAAGGGTCCTAAGTTTTTGTATATGACTTAAGCCTGAAGTTGCACTACTGTACTTCAAGAATATTCTTTTATGAAGACTGGACCAATCTTTCCAAATTTTGATAATGAAGCTTTGATGTGAATGTGCACTATTTCCTTTATTTGAACGTATTTCTGAATCGGAAGAAGGAATCCAAATTGTGATTGGCGTAGGGAATAATTCCCAGCTCATATGGTACTATTATCTATGTCTGAATTTATTCCTTTTATGTGAATTGTAGTTTGGTCATTTATGCTATTATTGAATATGTGAATGTGTTTTAACAGTAAACTTTATGCTTTCCACTATTGGATGTTTACAGTTTGCTATTCTTTCAATCATACATGTATCGGTAATATAAAAGAGAAGTGTAATATTGTTTTATCAATTACTTCGTTCAACTATTTGAACGAAGCAATTCTCATTTAAATGAATGTCTTTGTTTATTGCATAGCGTCATCTATATGCCTATCAGCAAACATAGATTATTAAACATTGCACTTAAAGAATAGAAGATTCCCGGGATAAAATAGTCATTTACGTTTTCGTTCATAGAATAAGTCCTCCATTTATTATCACTTATTAGAAAACCAATCATTCATTCACCCCCTTTTATTCACTATTGGGAAACTGGTCCCATTATATCCAGTCGAAGCTACCATCCCAAATGGAAAAGGAGTTGTATTAAGGTCCGGACCGGGTGGTTATCCCCCGATGTTGATGTAACGATTTTTGGGGCATAAACATTTCTGGCGCTAGAAGGAGGGCCATCCACTATGAATGGCAAGTAAGTCAAAACCTACAAACCATTCACAGAGTAAATCACCCTCCACCTCTCCTTGGACCTCTCGTTTGCACTCTGAAATACCAGTATCCAGACGAGAAGAGGAAGGATCAACTACTACTGCTCAACCCCATCATACTTCAGAACATTTAAGCCCGGAGTCCCCTGAAGTTCAGTCTATCATCTAGAAACTTCAAGGCTTCTCTATTTCACCTCCTAGATCTGAAGTATCACAAGGCAGTCAGACTTCGCAATTCCACCTACCTCATCATCTTACCAGACTTCAAAGCTAAAAACTCGGTATTGAACCACCTGAGTTGCCTTTGCCCCAAAGGAAAAGGATTAAAAAGAACACTGAAGGTTCTGGTAGTGAAACCTTTTCTCCATCATCTTCCATCTCATCATCTCCAGTGCGAAGTCAAACATCCACTTCACCATTACATATTATTGTTCACCAGGGGACTTCACCTTCAACATCACAATCTTTTCAGTCTTCATTTCCACCTCCTCCCCAAACACCTGGAACACCACAGGCAATCGTTGGTACTCCCAAAATGGCTCAGACACCATGGAGAAGTCCTGGTGCAGTCACTATGCCTGTGCCTTTACATCCGTTACCCGATTATCCTGAGAAATGGTTACCAAAGTTTAATCCAGATGCTGGAACATTAGCTGAAGAACACATAAATAATTTCATGTTGTCAGTTAATTTGAAGGGAGTAACAGAAGAAGATGTTGTAGTTAGACTTTTCCCCTACACATTACAAGGATCAGCAGGGTCTTGGTATTTTTCCTTACCCTC
>APFE031593215.1:10652-21265 GCA_000404065.3 Pinus taeda
GCAACAGATTGAATTATAAACCCAACACATTATTAATATTATAAACCCAAGGTGACAATAAACCCAAGAGTTTAATATTATAAACACAAGGAATTAGTAAACCCAAGGGATCAATATTAAAAACGAAAGGGATTAATAAACCTTATGATTTAATTAAACCTAAGGGATTAATAAATACATGTGATTATTACTATTATAAACCCATGCCTTGGGGTTTTGGGAAAATAGCTCTGGCGAATATGGCGGTTTAGGGTTGAGGATAGACCTGCAATGACAGACCTGCACAGTTCTCAGTAGCCCTGCCAATATTCTCCAGTAAAACAACAAACCATAAACGACAAGGAGTGGTGCGCGAATCATGAATATCCCTCAGGGGGAGGACATGGTGCCTCCCCCCAATGACAGTGAAAACACTCAAATTCATGAGGAAGATCTCAGATAAACTGTCCAAGACAAAACAAGAGATGGAACGGATACACCAACTACCAAGACGGCTGACAATGAGACTCCCAAAGTGACATCGGCTACCTGCAAGCTGGTTGCAGTTGAAAGACCTAAGATTGAGCTCCCGAGTAACCGGATCAATACTCAAATCCAGTACATGAAGGATCATGCTTTGATTGGGAAATTTATAGGCTTTTGGCCTATAGAGAAAGCTCTGCATGGATGGATCGCAGCTAAGTGGAAGCCGAAAGGACACATTACCCTACAGTTGGGGCCTAAGGGCTTCTTCACGGTAGTTTTCAACTGTCTAGAAGATTGAAACAGAGTCCTTGATGGAGTACCATACTTTTTAAATGCAGTTAGATTATATCTAAGGGATTGGATTGAAAGATTCAATCCGGATAAAGAAGATCTTAGCTGGGCACCAGTTTGGATCTGCCTCTATTCCCTCCCTTTGGAGTATTGGGAGGAAGATTCGCTACAAGATATTGGGAATGGTCTAAGGGAATTCATCAAAACTGTGGAGGAGACAAAAATCCAAAGATATACCTCCTATGCCCAAATCTGCGTCTATATGCACCTAATCAAGGCTCTTCCGGATGCGGTAAGTCTATTCCATGATGATTTTGAATGGGTTCAATTAATAGATTATGAACATGTCCCATTTTGATTGAGGAAATGCCATGCCCTTGGCCATCTGTTTCGTGACTATCCTTTAAATTTGAAGACCTCATCCCCCTCATCTTCTGACAAACCTGACTCGGATGGATTCACCAAAGTCACTAACTGTAGGAAGAACCACAAAAAGCCTGTTTCAAACCCTAAGACACCTGCTCCCAAATCCTCAATGCCTTTCACAAGCAATAGTTTTGAAACCCTCGCCTAGCTAGAGATAAATAACCCCGAAATCCCTGCTCACTCAGAAGAGATGCCTAAGACGAAAGTACAATCCATCCCCACTAGCTCAAAGAAGACCCTGAAATCTAAACAAACTATAGACCTCACCTCATCCTCTTCTAGTATGGTTCTAGCATTGAACACTCAGGGCATGGATGTGGACAACATGCAACCCGCAACCACAATTGCAACGAAAACAACTGAGGAAAGGAGTGAAACCCAACACATGGAGGAAGAGCTTGAAAGCATAGATATTGGAGATCTGGATATAATTGGCTTAGAACAGGCCTGCAAGACAAAAACCTATGACAAAATTCTGGAATGACAGCTAGAAAACTTGGAAGTGATCCTTTCCAGAGCACAACAACAAAGGACCCTTGGCATATATCCTGGAAGTCAATGGGATGGCAAAAACATCACCAAAGATAATAAAAAGAGAGGAAGGAAAACGGATCTCCAACGCACCATTCGCGTTGGTGAAATGCTGGTGGAATCCGAAAGATATTCAAAGCTTACAAAGTATTATAACACCGTCCCTAATATTTCATCATGAAGCTAACTTCATGGAATATTGGAGGGCTCACCAACCCCGGGAAATATAGATTGATAAAAAATATGATTCAGCAGGAGAAACCCCAAATCTTCTTCATGCAAGAAACCAAATGCAATTCTACAACTCTAGACCACACCCTAGCAAAAGCATGGCCAGGTAGCAAAGCAGTCATAGTGGATGCCTCAGGAGCTTCAGGAGGCCTCACAATAATCTGCGATGAACAAGCCATCACGCTTACTAACATTCATGCGAGTAAGCACTTCGTTCAAGCTACATTTCACATAACAGGGACAAACATACATGGTCACTTAACTAATGTCTACTTCCCCTAGGAGGCAATGCACAAGATAGACATATTGCATACCCTATCTCTAATCAACGCTAATAGAACTCATACGTTCTAGATCGCAGGAGGAGACTTCAATATGATAACAAAGCTGGAAGGAAAGAGAGGAGGCAGCAATAAACTGGATAAGGAAATAATTCACTCAAAAAACTTCATCCAAAACAATTGGCTCATTGATATGCCATTTAACAATGGAATCTATACATGGAATAATAAAACAGTAGGCTCACAACAGATAGCTTCTCAATTGGATAGATTTTTTCTTTCCGACAATGCAATCCATCTGGGCGGGGACCTCTTAGCTTCAATCCTGCCCCTCTCAGGCTCAGTTCATTGGCCAATGTCGCTTCAATGGACAAGACCAGGCAACACCACTTGTTGGCCTTTCCACTTTGAAGCTTTCTTGCTGTCGCATCCAGATTTCAACAATCTATTAAATACAGTCTGGAATAGTTTCAAACCTCCAGAAGGCTAAAAAATGTATCAATTCCAAAAAAAACTCAAAAATCTCAAAATCAACATCAAACAATGGAACCACTCTAACTTTGGCAATATATTCTAGGCACAAAATGCTCTAGATCAAGACATGAAAAGATTACAGTAGAGGATCATCATGGAAGGAAGATCAGAGGAACTCTTAGAGCAGGAAAAACACCTCCAATCATAAATATCAGAAAGAGACAAGCAAGAAGAAATACTTTGGAAGCAAAAATCAAGAGTTGGATGGTTTAAGGAGGGCGAAAGAAACATGATGTTCTTTCATCGCACTACTGTTCAGAGGAGAATGAACAACAACATCACTCACATCCATAATAGGCAAGGGGAAAGAGTAGAAAAACATGATGATATAGAACAAGAACTTCTCACCTACTTCAAGGAGGTTCACCAAGAACCACAGATAGATAGGGAGTCGGCCATAGAGAAGATAACCAAGACTATACGAAAAGTTATAACAAAGGAACACAATCAGCTCCTCCTCAGGCCGATTTCCTTATAGGAGGTGGAACATGTGATGTGCCAATTAAAAGAAGGAAAAGCACCTGGCCCCAATGGCTTCACATCCAACTTCTTCCACAACTACTGGGATCTGATTAAAATGGAGGTTTGGTAGGTAGTTGAGGAATCCAGGACTAATCGGTCGATGCTTCCCTCCATGAATGCAACCTTCATCGCCCTCATTCCCAAGGAAGCACAATCTCAGACACCTGACAAATTCAGGCCTATCGCTCTGTGTAATGTCATTTACAAAATTGTCTCCAAAGTCATTGCCTCGAGACTCAAACTACTGCTACCTTTACTCATATCGCTAGAGCAATCAAGCTATGTGGAAGGATGGCAGATCACGGATGACATCATTCTCACTCACGAGATCATTCATTCGTTGAAGCAGTCCAAAAAAGAAGGTATGCTTCTTAAAATAGATCTCTCTAAAGCCTTTCATAATTTAAGCTAGAAGTATATTCAAAAGGTGCTAATTGCCTTTGGTTTCTGCCCCCCTGGGTTAGATGGGTCATGAGTCGTATAACCTCAACCTTCTTTCCATTTTGGTCAATGGCATCCCCTCCACCCCTTTTCATCCCTCTTGAGGAATTAGACAAGGGGACCCCCTATTTCCTTTTCTATTCGTCATGATGGCGGAAGGACTTGGTAGAATCATTAAAGAAGCACTTCATTCCCAGCACTTAAGAGGCCTCTCCTTTCCTAACACCCGTGCTTTTACCCACCAGCAATTCATGGATGATAACATGCTATTTGGCCATCCTTTAGTCCAGGAAGCTCTCAAATTAAAATCCTTGCTAAGTAATTTCTCGCATGCCTCTGTAGCGAGCATAAATATTACTAAAGCTCAAATTTTCTTTTTTCATACCCCTGCCATTACCCAAGCTTCTATTGCTCATATCCTTGGCTTCCCGATAGCTGCTCTCCCATCCAAATACCTGGGAGCTCCTATGACTGATACAACTCTGAAACACTCATCTTGGCACCTACTCTTGGAAAAATTGGAAGCTTGCCTCTCTTCCCGGACTCACAGATCCCTCAATATGGCCAGTCACTTAGTCTTAATTAAATCCATTTTACAATCTATGCCTCTGTATCTCTTTTCTTTCCTGGCAGCGCAAAAATGGGTCCTCAAAGAAATCAAACACCTCCAAAGATCCTTTCTGTGGGGAACTTCGGGTCAAAATCGAAAATGGGCTTTGGTAAAATGGGACACAGTTTGTCTTCCAAAAATCTCAGGCAGCACAAGGCTTCGTGACCCCTATCACAATAATGTAGTCATGGGAGCGCGTATTTGGTGGAAATGGCTCACGACGCCGCACACACCTTGGGCTATCCTTTGGACAACAAAATTTGCCAACAACTAACTTTTAGATTATCTAATTTGACTCACCAAAGTTGTCCTAGGATCCTTAATCTCGAATGCCGCTAAGCAACACAAGAACTTAATCCAGCAGCATAGCTTCTGGGAAGTTAGGGATGGTAAAAATGCAAGGTTATGGGGAGATTCTTGGCAGCAGAAACCCAAGCTAAGGGAATTGATCAAACCTCACCAAATACTAGATTGGGAAACACAAAAGCTAGATAAGGTCAATCAACACTGGAAGCCTACCATAACGTAGGGATACAAGCAATGGATAAACTCGGACAACATCATCAAGAAAGCCATGGAGTCCATTTAGTAGATTCTAGGAATAGAAATATCTAATAAGAAAATTCGTTATTTAGATAAGAAGGATGTACTCAGATGGGGCTACGAGGCAAGAGGTACTTTTACCACACATGAGGCTTACAACATAATCATAAGGGATCACTCAATCAAAGATCCACTTTGGAACAAAGTCTGGGCCCCTAATATTTGGTCAAAAGTGTCTACTTTCCTTTGGTTGCTATGTCAAAGCAAAATCCTCACTTGGGACAATCTTCAGAAGAGAAGCTTCCACAGACCGTCCATATGTCCCAACTGCAAGCAAGAGGAAGAAATCACTTTGCACCTCATGAATTCATGTCTATTAGCACACAGTCTTTGGGAAAAAGTGAGTTTCCGTTGCCAAAAGGATGGAAGAATCAAAGAGGACATACCCAACACTATACGCAATTGGGCACAGAATCCATATAAGAGCAAACTACTAAAATCTTTATGGAAACTCATCCCAAGCCTTCTCATGTGGACAATATGGAAAGAGAGAAATCGTCACATCTTCAAAGACCAATCCACACCCTTGGAAATCCTCTGGAACACTGTTTGTCAAAACCTTAGGGAAACCTTATTGCTTCAAACTTGGTACGAAGAAGACTTCCACTCCCTACCACAGGAACAAAACAGATGGGCTAACTAGAATCTACAGTGGAATCAAGAGTTGATAATCCATGGTAAATCCTCAGCAAAGAGCAAGTTACCAGAAAAATGACTCCCTCCACCCCAACACATGATACAACTGAACTTTGATGGAGCCTCGAAAGGCAATCCAGGCAAAGCGGGATTTGAAGGAATATTCAGAGATCATAAAGGTGCGCCCCTTCTAACCTTCATAGGCTCAATTGGATGGGATACAAATAACTCAGTAGAATTAGAAGGGTTATGGTAGGGGCTCCTCCTCACTGAAATTCATGGCTTCTTTCCACTCATGATTGAAGGCGATTCACAAATCCTAATAAACATGGTGAATAAGATTTTGCAGGGGACTCCATCAAACAAAGTGGGCAACAACTGGAGATTCGCGGAAAGACTCGAACTCATTGAAATGTGGCTCTCTACCCACAGAGCAGTCAATCTCAAGCACATTCGTCGGGATGGCAATAAAGTGGCTAACCTTTTAGCTAATATTGGAGTGGAAAGTGGAATGGATCTATATGCAAGCTCACTAATCACTATAGCCACTGAGCTCCAGGTAAAGGAATACAATGAATTAGTGAAAAATGAAATGGCACAAGGAGAAAACGCGAACCCAGATGTGGGTGTTAATCAAAACATTAATGGGGATTAGACTGGTAGGTGGCAACAGGATGAGGCATCTGGTTGTCTGCGCTCCCTCCCAAGCCAACCTAAGCTGAATTCATGGCCGCCTGCAAGCGGCATTTAATGGGTGCTCGGGCCGAGATATGCCCATTATTTGCATAGATATGGACTCCCCTCCTCCCCTACTCCATTGCAATTGTCTGCCCCAAGCTACTGAATCCTATTTACGCACAGTCACTAGGAGTCGCTGCTGGTTAGTGAGTTGTGTTGACCTTGGAAATGGGCATCACTACTCTCATTCTAGGCTTTGCAATTTGACCTCTGCCTAGCCTTTCCCTGTTCACCCTCTACTCAATTCCTGAGCCATCTCTTCCATTGAAAACTCGGCCTGGCATTCTGCCATGGCTCGTATTCATCATTGTATGAGAAACTGAAGAGGTGGAAGTCGGGGTGGTAGCATCTGCCCTCCGGAAACGCCGAGCCCTCATTTCGTTACCCCTTACCCTTCCCCTAAAATTCCTTACCCTCATAGCTCGGTCTCAGGCAGGTATCCTAATACCCTCAGTGGTCAGGGTCATGCACAACTTCCAAGAGTCTGTCGAAGAGATGTCGCAGTCCACACTGCAAATTTCCCTTTGCCCCCTCACCCAGCTCCCCACTCAACCCAATTATGCTTCCGCAACTCCCTAAACAGACCGGTCATTACTGCCACCATTACCATTGTTTTCTCTGAAGAAACTGAGCCACAGGATGCCCCGTCGAAAGCCCTGGAGCGCAGCAACAGGAAGCACACAAGGTCAAGAATGAACGTGATTCTAGTAAGCATGCTAAGGACGAGGAAATGGATACTCTGCATGGCAAGGCCCTAGGTGGTGGTCTGCATACAGCGTGAGGAAGTTCCGGAGACACGCGTCCACGAGGTGGCAACACAGTTGCCACGTCAGGTTTTCATGCAGCTGCTAGCAGCTTTGGTGGCGTTCAAGCTGCTCGTGGGCCACACAACAGCGTGTCAGAGGAGGAAGAAGACTGGTACCAGCATGCACGCCTCATCGAAGAGGAGCCCACCCCGGACAAGCTCAAGTGACAATGCGTGGTAGCCAGGTGCCACCCATATGCCAGCTGAGGTCTCCTTTGCAGACTGGCTCTTTTTTTTTATGACTGTTTTGTTGGAACTTATTTGGGTTTATGATTATTTTGTTGGAATCTCTCTTGTTTTGTTATTTCTTGTTTTAAAGACAGATATCCCACATCCGGGTATTTTTGACTTTCGAGACTGGTTTCCCCATCGATGGGGCAGTCAAGTTTTTTTTTTTTTTTTTTTCTGATAGACAATGTTCAGCACTGTTGAGGCCTGTGCCTCCTTGTAATCTTATTTTGTTACATATTAATAGATTAACTTTACTTAGAAAAAAAATTATAAACCCATGGAATTATTAATAAATTCCAATATTAAAAATATAAAACTTAGGGCTTAAACCCTAAAAACAGATGACTTAAACGCTTAGATTTATTATTCCCTTGGCTTTAAACCCTATGGTTTATTTATTCCTAAGGTTGATTAATACTTTACAATTTTAGTGGCCATATTAATTAATATTTTTCAATATTAACTCTTTATATATTTATAAGTTGACCATGGAAAAATAGTTGGATGGCTAAAAAAAAGTAATTAAAAATAAAAAATTTAAGTTACTTCTTAGAGAGAGAAAGAAATGTGTGATTCATTCAATTCTTGATATAAAATTGATAAGTAGCATTTAGAAAATATTATTAATAATAAAACAAAGGTCAAAGTGCACCATAAATAAATTATTTCACTATACAAGGTTAAGTAATATTAATTTGTAATAAAAAAATATCTTCAGTGCTAAAGTCTATAAATTCATATATAGTTTTTATGGCACACGTACATAAGTAGCATTTAAAAAATATTATTAATAACAAAAAAAAATTCAATGTGGATCATAATATTTCACTATTGAAAGTTAAGTAATATTAATATGTATTTAAAAATATATTTTCAATGCTATAGTCTATAAATGCATACATAGGACTCTCACCATCATCCCTCACAAAAAATAGGTGTAATAATCACCCTTGGTATTAGAGCTAAGAAAACATGTGATCACTTAAATAATAAATTTTAACATAATACAATGTTATTGAAGTATCATGGGTACACTGAAAATTGATTAAGAATACTATAAAAAAATTTCTAGATAATAATGAACAAAAAAGAAATGATAAGGACTTCATAAAATCTATCAAACTTCCATATACCAAGGACACTACCAATAAGTTAGCCAACATCCTCAACAGAACTCAAATTAAGGTTTCCTTTTCTCCTCCTAACACCTTACAAAAAATGTTGAACCATTCTAAAGACCATGCTAATCCTAAAAGAAAAAAAGGTGTCTATTTGATCCCTTATGGATGTGGAAGAGTTAACATTGGAGAAATTGGCCACTCAATCCATGCCAAGCTTAACGAATATTGTGCTAATATCACTCATGATAGATATAAGAAATCTTCAAAAGGAAGCAAACACCACATATGCTTGGAGAATTCTAAAGTTATTGCCTCTATTGACCATTATTCTAAAAAAAATATTATAAATGCCTTAGAGTAGAGAAAAATCCTAATACCTTTCATTGTAATTATGGAAGGAAACTTAGCAAATCTTGTTCCTCATGATTAATCACATTATCACTAATTAATTTAAATTAGCTACAATTATCTACATTATTACTAACTTAATTTAATTACATTATTACATTAGTTTAATTATTGCTTAATTTTATTTAACTACATTATTAATCATTTTGAATTAATTTTTCTTTTATTCAAAAAAACCTACCTAACATCTTTAACATTTCTTGATTAATTATTATTTCTCTATTTTAATTACATTATTTTAATTATCATTACATTAATTACAATTATTTAATTACAATATCCTAATTATTATTACATTATTTAGTTATTACTACATTCTCAATTAATTACTACATATTTAATTAACCACTTCTATTCGAAAGGGTTGACCTAATAACTTTAACATTAGTAGATTAATTATTATTTATCTACATATTTTGGTCAACTAAATAAGATCAAAATTCTTCCGTGAATCTCTTTATTATGTGCTGCAATAATTAGCCCAAAATGTTGAGAGGACTCCAAACACTCTCCAGTGTAGATATTGTCCAAAACACAATTGATGACATCAAGATATGAGGCTCAAAAAATGGAATTAAGATATAGAAAACATTCGTTCAATTCTTATTAATGTTATATATGTATCACCCGTTGTATTATTAAGTGAGTTTGTAATGATAAATGATGACCATGACTATAAAATTTAAAATTGCTTGAAAAATCCATGATCTGAGAGAGAGTTGTGAGTGGTGTTGGCTGGCATGGCTAATCACCCACCACCAAATAGTTGGCAAAGACATGATGGGGTAGAGGAGATACCCACATGCATTCATGACATGAACGGAAGGAAAATGGGTAGTCTCATGTCAGGGCATGAAAAATTTGGAAAATTTGGAAGAAAATAAAAAATAATGAAAAAAAAAAAATTAGGTCACTCAAACAAAACAATCTAGGATAGACAAAGTGAGAAAACTTGAGAGAAAATAAAATATTGAGTGTAGGAACCATGAGGGATGCATGCGAAAGTTTGCATAGTGTTAAGTGTAAATTTCTGAGCAAATGAGCAATATTTATTTTTTAAAGTTGGCGACGGATCTACCCAAAAGAGAAATTAAGAAAAGATGCAAAACCATATAGTCTTTCGCAATAATTTTCATAAAGAAAATGGGTAAAAGAGTTTATAAAATTTGAAAATATATGCCAAAAATCATAGAAGAGAACCCAATGGAAAGAAATTGAATTTTATTAATTAATGATGTCACTTTTGGAGTAGAACATAGACTTAGGTATTAAATATATTTTTTTCGTGGGAGGGTTTTTTTTGTGTCCTTACTCTTTAGATAGTTGCTTTATGTCTTTTTTGGTTGAAAATGGTAAAATAGGAAGAATGATTGAAATCAATATAAGGAGCTCAAGAGTTGTGAGATTAGAGTGATGATGATGATAATGATCATGTGTAAGTAGCGAGGGAAAAACCTCTTTACTTATAACAAAATACTAAGATATATCTAGATCTAGCCAAACAATAAAATGTTATTAGACTAAATCAAGATCTAACCATTATAGATATTTTATTTTCTGAATTAAGGCTTATATGATCCATATATGATATATTGAAATTATTTCAATAAAAGTCACATAAGAATTTTAGAATTTACGCATTTGGAACCATCATGTGTGGTTCATCATCAAGACAAAAGTGAAGAGTGATATAAGAAGAGATTAAATAATAAAAATAATAGAAAAAATTCTTGGATAGA
>APFE031593215.1:54591-74744 GCA_000404065.3 Pinus taeda
CTAATCAAATTAAATTATTTATAGTGATTTTTTCTCACCATGTAAGGAATTTTTATGTTGATTTTGTTTCTTTGTAAATATTTGTTAAATAAAACCTAATTAGTAATATATATAGTTTATCAAATAAATCGAAAATACAAATAATAATATTAATTAAACATTTAATACATGCATGTATTAAGGTTTAAGCTAATCAAATCATGAAACAAGAGTTAATTCTGAATTAATCTCGAGCAAAACATTGGAACAAGACAACGCTATAAACTTGGGCATGCACTCCAGATGGTTGAGGCTGTCATTAAAAGGGCACAACATTGTAATAAACAACAGCTCCATAAACTTCGGCATGGACTCCATGGGTTGCGACTCTCATGAAAGGCTCCAAGTAATTGGGAAACTTGCATGTACATACTACAAACAAGAACACTACCTTTATGGCTCCAAGTAATTGGGAAACTTGCATGTACATACTACAAACAAGAACACTACCTTTATTAACACTACCTTTATGTTTCCACACGCGCTACATTTGAGCGGTCAATGTTGTTGGAGAAATCTCCGTTTCTATCAATGACATGCTCCTATGCACTGCCTCCCTATTGTATACGTTGATTGCCTCGCCATCCTCTCGTAGTTGCACTATGAAGTGATGCCCTCTCGTGCCTGCACTCCAAAGTGACGAAGAGAAACAACAATTGGCCCAGCTGGAGTCTGATTCTCCTGTAAATCTGCCACACGTTTCGCTGTGGTTCTCGGGGTCGAATCTCTGAGATCATGTAAGCGCAGGTATCCACATACGCATTGCAGGGATCCAATGTCCAAGACATAATTCTTCTCACCCCTTCTCACCCCTAAGTCTGCAATTTTTACTTCCTGGTTCCTGTTTATCAGCAGATTGGAGGGCTTTATGTCTCTGTGTATAATTTTTTGATGGTGTAGATATTTCAAGCCCTCTGAAACCCACCAACACGTCATTTGTGAGGCCAATGCACTTTAGCATTTTTATAACTTTTAAATTATTACTTAGAAGCAACAGGTTAAGTACACTAAACTCAAATAGAGTGGGATGTTTGGATACACTGACACCACCTAATCCTTATTATTTTATTCAGGAATTTCATTTTTTATCACACTTTTCTTCTTTTCGCTGAAAATCTTATCTAGATCAAGTTGAACTTCCTATTGAACCTTAACTCGGCCTAAAGGTCGATTGCTGAGAGTTATGTGTTTCTTGTAATCATACTAAAGCATGCATGATAGAAGAACCCCTATTCATGTATAAAATGAATTAGGTCTTCCACCATACTTTAACCTTAGTTTGTTATTGTATATTTTTTCTAAAAGGTTATGCTTCCAGTCTTACTTTAAGTAGATTGCAATTCCCAATTCCCAGAATATTCAAGAATCATACAGAAATGAGATATATAATTCACATATAACATAATAATAATATCTAATTATTATTAATAATATATATTTATTCTCACCATTATATTATGATCAACCATGATTATATATTTATGAAATAATTATAAATATATTTTATATATTTTACTTGAAAATATTAAATTTTTAATTTTATATACATTATATATTAAACTAAAATATATTATACTATTATTTAGAAATTTATATATATATATATATATATAATATATTATATATTTATATATTAAATAATTTGATAATAAATAATTAATAATAATATTATTAAAATTTTGTTAATATATTAATAGTTATAACTCAAACTACAATATAATTTACATGTAGTATAATAATAGTGTTTTGTTGTTGATGATGATGGTTAACGTCCACTGAGACCAAACTTGACCAAACTTTGGTCTATGAGACCTAAAGAAATGAATTATTTAGCTTGATTTAAGATTTTATTCCTATGCTCAAAAAGCTTGGAGAGAAGCCTCAAGAGCTCACTATAATTTTGGCATCGTAAAGGGTCAGGAAGGTCAGTATTGCAACAAAGATTATGTATTGCAACAACGATTATGAAACTGAGATCTAAAGTGGAAGTGGTTGTACTCAGGGCACTCTAAGAGGAAGTGATTTTCATCCTAGATGTTCATATTCTCACAAAGATGGGAGATCCTTTCCATTCATGGTGTTTTAGGAACTGCCCAACGACCCATTTCACTATGGAGCTCGTGAGAGCTTGTTCTAATCTTGGCTATATTAGTTTTCTGTGGGGTTGATAACCTCCTTAAAATATCTTAATTTTCATTTAGCTGCTAAATATTTCTTACACCACATTTTTTTCTTTGAACTTAGAAGTAACAATATTTTTAATGTTATTAATGTTTTGTAATGCAACATTCTCCTTGATCTCCCAACAGTTTAACGAGGACTTTGTGTCTTTATATCAGCCTTATTTTAGCCGTAGCTGGTTTTGGCTAGAATATAAAGCTAGCTTAGGAGGTCTATGGTCTCCTACATTATTATACTTTTACTCGCAAATAATAATAGTATTATAAACTCAAAAGATTATTAATATTTTAAACTTAATGGATAAAAAATCCCAACAAAAAAATATTATAAACCCAAGAAAGTAACAAACCCTAAGAGTTAATGTTTTAAACCCAAACTACTAATAAACCTAACTAACTAAATTATAAACCCAACACATTATTAATATTATAAACCCAAGAGTTACTTATTATAAACCCAAGTGATCAACAAACCCAAGAGATCAATATTAAAAACAAAAGGGATTAATAAACCTTAAGAATTAATTAAACCCAAAGTATTAATAAGCACATTTTATTATTAATATTATAAACCCACGGGATTATTAATGAACTCCAATATTAAAAATATAAAACTTAGGGTTTAAACCCTCAAAACATTTCACTTAAACCCTTCAATTTATTACTCCCTTGCCTTTAAACTCTATGGTTTATCTATTTCTAAGGCTTGTTAATAATTTACAATTTTAGCAGTCATATTAACTAATATGTTTCAGTATCTTGAGGTAAAATTGATACCTAGCATTTAAAAAATATTATTAATAATAAAACAAAGTTCAGAGTGCACCATAAATCAAATATTTCACTATGAAAAATTAAGTAATATTAATGTGCAATAAAAAACATATTTTCACTACTAAAGTCTATAAATGCATACACACTCTTTATGACACATGCATACATACATAAGTAGCACTTAAAAAATATTATTGATAACAAAAAAACTTCAAATTGCATCTTAATATTTCACTATGAAAAGTTAATTAATATTAATGTGTCTTTAAAAGTATATTTTCAATGCTAAAGTATATAAATGAAGGCACAAGACTCCTGCCATCATCCCTCACAAAAAATAGGTGTAATAATCAACCTTGATATTAGAGCTAAGAAAATATGTGACGATGATCACTTAAATAATGAACTTGAACATAATAGAAAATTATTTTAATATCACAGGTACAATGAAAATTGATTAAGAATACTATTAAAAATTCTCTAGATAATAATGAACAAAAAATAAATGATAAGGACTTCATAAAATCTATCAAACTTCCATATATCAACGACACTACCGACAAGTCAGCAAACATCCTTGACAGAAATCAAATCAGTGTTTCTTTCTCTGCTCCTAACACTTACAAAAAATGTTGAACCATTCTAAAGACCATACTAATCCTAAAAGAAAAAAAGGTGTCTATTTGATCCCTTATGGATGTGGAAAAGTTTACGTTGGAGAAATCGGCCACTCAATAAATTCTAGGCTTAAGGAATACTGTGCTAATATCACTCATGATAGATCTAAGAAATCTACATTAGTTGACCACTCAAAAGGAACCAAGCACCCCATATGCTTGGAGAATTCGAAAGTTATTGCCTCTATTGACCATTATTCTAAAAGAAAAATTATAGAGGCCTTAGACATAGAGAAAAATCCTAAGAACTTTCATGGTGATTTTCAAAGGAAACTTAGGAGATCTTGGTCCCCATTATTTTTTTTTCGTAAATTTGTCTACTCCTATTATTATACAAAAAGTTTAAAGCGAGGCAGGCCTCAAAAATCTCTCCATATTGTCTATGGATTTAGTAGTGCACTTACATTGGAGGGCAAAACTTCCCTTTCAACTGACTTGACCAACAAATAACCAAGAATAGACCGACAGACTATTGATAACTGACTCAACCCATCTATACCAAAAACTACCCAGAAAGTATTACAAACAGAGGTAGAACCTTGCTGAGTTCAGGCATGGACGGAATTGAAAACAGACTTTAACCTGAACATAGCTAAGCAAGACTATAACCTTATCAAAACCACCAAGCGAAGAAGGCGGAGACCTGAATCCAGTGAGTGTACATCAGTGAGCAACGAAGGCGACCGTCTGTTACCTCGGCTGGACCAAAAAGACTCGAAGGCGAGCTCATACGTCCACAGAGGTAGAAGGTTGCTCCTCGACGATCCTGCACCCATACTGGTCTGAGGCGCTAGAGTCTGAATGTGGAGCAACATCTTTAACTGGCTCGCTTGGACCCGCAACCGCATCAGAGTTCTCCGCAGGCTAAATTCCTTGGCAATGGACATGAGAGGGCTACCTAAGCTCCGAAGAGGCTCCGGGTTGAGCCGAATTGTCGCACTTTTCAATCTTGATGGACACAATAAAGGTGGAATTGTCTAGGGTACAGGGGATACGAAAGCGGGTGGAGGGATGAGTGTTGTGCGCACAGGCCGTAGCAAGAGCCCTCCCTCTGCCCCTTCCCCTGCCTCTCCTTGTAGCTGGGGTTTCAATTTCTTCGGAGGAGGTGTTTGTGGTATTGGAGGAGCGATGTTGGACAACCCTCCCTCTAGAACCAACCCGAGACCCTCCCCTTCTGGTGATGAGACGGAGCCGTTCACGCAACATGCTGAAATCCCAGGTGAGGTGACGCTGGAGCCAGGAAAGCAACGAGAGCGGAGTCTCAATGACCCAAGGGGGCATAGAGAGCCGAGGCACAGTGAGCGGAGGCACACTGAGCCAATAAGGGATAGCGAACAAAGGCACAGTGAGTAAAGGCACCGAGAGCCATAGAGGAGAGGCGATAGAGCACAGAGGGGCGTAGTGAGTGAAGGCACAGAGAGCCACAAAGGAATGGCAATAGCAACACCGAGGGGCAAGGAAATGAAACTCAGGGAGCGACCACGACAGAAGGGAGAGCCAAAGCTGGTAAGCCTGTGATAGAGGACGAGACTCCCAGAGGTAGAGACATAGACCTTTTGTGCTGAAGGTCGAGGCCGAGTCCCCTGAGACCGAGGCCGAGTCCTATGAAGAAGTAGCGACTAAGACAACCAATGCAGCAGAGGCCAAGAATTCAAATGAGATAGAGCCAGCGGAGGCGACCTCTTATAATGGCACATTGAGGCGCCCAAAGCCATAACCAGAACCCAGCAGAAGATCTGCAACCAAATCGTCGGAGAAACAAGCCGCGGGAGCTCCATCGTGCTTCAGACGGTGGACTGCAGTGAGTAGTTAATGGCTGCATTCATTATAAACTTGCGGGGTTGGCATGCCATCCGATTTACGTTACAAGTGGCGGGTCTGAGCTGCCACTTGCCCAGTGGGAACACCGCCCTTGTACCATTCCTCATATTAATCACCCGTAGCCGGGGACGGGTAATCCTGAAGCACCAGAGAAGTGCATTCCTGTTGAAGTTGTGCATCCACTGAATCATTGAGAGTGCCTGAGAAAGGACGGAGCTGCTAGTCAACCCCTTGGTTGGCCAATCGATCTGCTACCTTGTTGGCTGTGCGCCTGACATGCTTGAAAATAATGTTATGGGGGCGCCTTAGCCTTTCCTCCAAAGTTTCGAGCCTACTAAGCCACCTCCAACTGGACGCTATTTTAGCTGCCGAGGTGCCCGCTTGAATTCTTGTAGCTGCATTGATAAGGATAAGGGAGTCTCCCTCTACTTCTAGCGGGTAGAAATTGTGTTGATCTGCAATGCATATCCCTTTCCACAAGCCGTCCAATTCCGCTACATTGTTGGTGTCTTTGCCAATCGAACCATAGTAGATATGCACAACTACTCCTCTGTCATTTCTGAATACTCCTCCAAAGCCTGCCGGCCCAGGATTTCCTTTAGCTGCTCCATCAATGTTCAATTTGAAAGAGGAAGCAGCAGGAGGGGACCATTGGATGGGGGAGACAACCTTAGTATGGGGACGGGATTTGATATTAGGAAAGCTGGATAAGTTAAGATTCCAGGAGTTCAGGATGAGCCTCTCTTGAGGAGAGTCCAACCAATCAGTATCTAGCCAAGTTCGAAGCGCCAGAGTTTCTTGGAGATTTTGCTTTAAGAGGAGCCAGAGTATTTTTATAGGTCGTCTACTATTGTTGAAGACTCTGTTGTTCCGTTCCTTCCATAAAATCCAGTAAAGAAAACCTGGAATGAGGTTCCATAGAGAATTTAGGATGGGGCTATGATAAGGGTGCTTGGGCCAGGTTCTTAGAGTGTTTGCTATGTCCCCCTGCCGAACTCCTGCTCTTCTATTACATTGATCAAATTTCTCCCATAGCTGAATAGCGAGAGGACAGGTCTCCATGAGATGCAGGATGGTTTCTGAGTGAAGAGTGCAGTTGGGACATCTTGAGGGTCCGATGAAACCCCTTTTTTGTAGATTTTCCCATGTTAGGATGCGCCTCTTACTTAAAAGCCATAGAAAGGTTGATACCTTGGGCCAGAGTCTGAACTGCCAAATACGATCCCAGAGCTGATCCTTAGCTATATTGCAATTAGAATAGCGTAATCTATATGCTTCCTTGGTGGCAAACATACCTTTTGTAGTGTATCCCCACCTCAGTTTGTCCTGCTGATTCGAGTACTTGATTTTTCTATGACTTAAATCCTGTTCTATTTCTGTATAGGTTTCTCCATGCCAATCGATCTGCCAGGAGATGGCAGGTTTCCATTGTTGGAAATCTTGAAGCAGGTGCTTCTGCCAGAATTGAGAGACATGAGTGAGGTTGGCTTGCTGCATAGAATTCTGCCAGATAGGTTTATGGAAGATCGAGGCAAGTTTCGGTAAATGCTGCCATGAATCCTCCCAGAAGCTATTCTCTTGTATGAAGGCGCTATGAATTTTGGCCGCATTCCAAATCATGGAGCCTGAGATGATAGGACCGATTCTAATGAGTTCATCCCAATGACTTCCTGGCACATATTTGGCTTGCCACAGCTTTGCGCAGGGAATATGTGGCTTCACTAACCAATTCCACCATATACTGGCTCGCATAGTGTTATTGATTTGGAGAGGATCCCGTAGTCCTAGTCCACCATTGGATTTTGGCTAGCATACCTCTTTCCAATTGACAAGGGCCCATTTCTTGTTGAGCCCCGTGGAGCCCCACAGAAAACTTCTTTGAAGGTTGCGGATTGCCTTAAGAACCCATTTGGGAGCTGCCAGTATAGAGAAGAGATACAGAGGCATAGCTTGAAGGACAGACTTGATCAAAATGAGTCTACCTACTATGTTGAGCGATCGGAATGTCCATGAGGAAAGTTTGGCTTCCAATTTGTCCAGCAGTGTTCGCCAAGAAGCATGCTTAAGGGCGGAGACCATAAGAGGAGCTCCCAAGTATTTAGAGGGAAGCACTGCAATGGTGAATCCTAGAATACGGGCAATGTTGTTTTGAGTGGAGACAGGGGTGTTGAAGAAGAAAAGATGAGATTTGGTGGCATTGATCGAGGTTCCGGAGGCTTCTGAGAAAAGAGAGAGTAGGGCTTTAAAGGGTTTGGCCTCTAGGGAAGAAGGATGACCAAAGAGCATAGTATCGTCAACAAACTGTTGATGGGATAGGGGATGGAGACCATGGAGCGCGACACCTTTTATAGCTTGAGAAGAAATAGCATGGTGAAGGAGGCGGCTGAGACCTTCTGCCATGAGGACAAAAAGGAAGGGGGGTAGGGGATCCCCTTGACGAATGCCTCTAGAGGGGCGGAGAGGCACAGATGGTGAGCCATTGAGGAGGACCGAGAAGCAGGGAGAGGTAATAAGATTCATTATCCATCGGGTCCAGGTGGCATTGAAGCTGAAGGCCAATAACATTTGATGAATATATTCCCAACTAATCTTATCGAACGATTTGGAGAGATCAAGCTTTAGAATCATACCTAGCTTTTTTAGAATTTTTAAGGAGTGGATCACCTTGTTTGATAGAATAATGCCATCCATTATCTGATGCCCTTCTACATATCTAGTATGTTCTGGAAGGATGAGAAGAGGGAGAAGAGGTTTGAGCCTATTTGCAACTACTTTGGATATGAGTTTATAGATTACATTACATAGAGCAATCAGCCTGTATTTGTGTGGCGTATTTGATTCCTCCCCTTTGGGAACTAGAGCAATGAAAGTGGAATTAAGGGAAGGGAGGACCTAGTGCATGGATCTTGATTCTTCCACTAATTCCAAACTTTTGTATTGATCAACTCCCATAATTCATGAAAGAAATTGGAGGTTAAGCCATCAGGACCTGGGGCCTTACCATCCTTTAGCTGAGCCATTGCCTCTTCTACTTCCTGCATAGAGACTTGTTGTAACAGATTTTGATTATGATCCTCCATGAGTATTTTGGGTATGTGCTGCGTGATAGATTGTATGGCTGTTGATCTACTTCCTGTTTGTTCTTTGAGCGCTTCATGAAAGTACTCTTTGAATTCCTTTTCAATATCTTCATGCTTTTCTAGTCTCTCCCCTTGACTGTTATTGATGAAGGGTATATTGTTGTGCATTCGTCGTTGTATGGTGGATCAATGGAAAAATTTTGTGTTCTTTTCCCCTTCCTTAAGCCACCTGATTCTGGATTTTTGGCGCCAAAGGATTTCCTCTTGTAGCCTTCGAGCTTCAATTTCTGACCAGAGGGTTTGCTCCTTATTTGCCAGCACTTCTGTTCTTCCCTCTAGGATAATGGTTTGCTATAGAGAACACATATTCTGCTCCAATGTTTTCCTAGTTTCCAGAATGTTGCCAAATTGGGTTTTATTCAAGACTTTGAGCACTTGCTTGAGATTTTTTAGTTTCTATTGAAATTGGAACATCTTTGCACCTGCCGGGGGAGTAAAGGATTTCCACGCAGCTCGGACCATTTCTTTGAAGTTAGGATGAGTGAACCAAAAGGCCTCAAAGCGAAATGGACGATTGCAATGTTTACTTGGACGTGTCCATTGAAGCATAATGGGCCAGTGATCAGATCCACCCTGAGGCAGGATGGAGGCATGAAAATCCCCTCCCAAATGTATGGCATTGCCTGAAATGAGAAAACGATCTAACCTAGAGGCAATATTTTTAATTCCCCTGTGTTTTTTTGTCCAGGTGTACGTGCCATTTGAAGTTTGAATGTCCATGAGCTGATTGCTTTGAATGAATTCTTTGAATCCTGTGCTGTCACCTTATAACTTTGTGCATCCTCCCTTTTTTTCCTCTAGATTCGTGATAATGTTGAAATCACCCCCGCTGATCCAAAGAGGGTACTGTCTGTTAGAGTTAAGAGTTGTGAGTGCATCCAACACTTCTAATTTATGATGTAAGTCTTGCGGGAAGTAGGCATTAGTGAGAAGATCGTGCAGATCCGTCCCAATGAGATGAAATGAAGCTTGGATTAAAAAGTGAGTGGCATGAAAATCTTGAAGCATAAGGATCTGCGGATTCCAAGTGATAGATAGTCCACTGGAGGCCCCCACTGCATCCACTGAGACTGATTGACTGCCTGTCCATGCTTTGTTGAGGATCCTTTCGAGGGTAGCATTATTACATTTTGTTTCTTGTAGAAAAACTAAGGAAGGCTTCTCTAGCTGAATCAAGTTTTTTAACATTCTGTGTTTTGAGGGGCTATTGAGCCCACGCATATTCCAGGAGATGAGCTTCATGAGGAACAGTGGGGTTGGGGCTTGTAGAACTTCATCAACTTTGGGAATCTCCCTGATTCCATTAAGATTTCTCCTATAATGATGGTCCTTTGCAGATCAGTTTTGCTACCTCTTTTCTTTGTTTCTTTTAGGATTTTCTTTCCATCCCAGGGACTCCCTGCTTGTATACCGAGACATTTATTATGTTGAGTTTCGGTGAGAACACCTTCCAATCAATCGATTTCCCATGGAGGTATTGAGTTGTACTCTTTCTGCTTGCATGCTATTTCGAGTTTGAGTATATCCAGTCCTTCCAGACTCACAGTCTCTGGGTCTTCCTCCATTGTTGTAGGGATATTCTGACATTCCTCTCGGATATCATCTTGTAAAGTGAGTGCTAAAGCTGCATCAAGTTCCATCGCTGAAGGTTGCATGTCAACTTCTAAAGCCGGCTTTTTCGATTCCGAGGAGAATAGAAGGCTAGAGGGCGTAGAGGAAGATGGGGGCGGGTTAGATTTGAGACTCTGGGCAGAAGATGGGCAAGATGGGGATGCCTGAGAGTCATTATGTTGCTTTTCTGAAGGATCTTGAGGGGTAAGAATTTGGAATCTGTTCTGGGTTTCAGCTTTTTTGGGGATGGAGGGTGGAACAGGATGTTTTTTAGCATGCCTACGGCGATTGGGCACCTTGGTAAAGCCTTCAGAGTCTTTGCTAGCCTCATTAGTAGGAGATTTGATCTGGGTGTTCAGAGGACAATCCCGAAAAAGATGGCCATGTTCATGGCATTTGCGGCATCGAAAAGGAATATGCTGATAGTCTAATGGTTGAATCCATTCAAAATCATCATGGAAAAGACTTACCGAGTCTGCAAGGGCTTTGGTAAGATGCATCTGGACGCAGATCCTGGCGTAGGAAGTATATCTTCAATTTTTGGTTTCCTCTGCTACTTTGATGAAAACCCCGATGCTATTGCCAATGTCCTTTAATGTTTCTTCTTTCTAGTATTCTGCAGGTAGAGAATACATGCGTATCCACACTGGAGCGTGACTGCGATCTTCTGTATCTGGATTGAACCTGGGTTTCCAGTCACGAAGGAAAAGACCCGAGGAGTTCAATAAATACGGACCACCCTCAAATATGCAGGATTTTTCCTCCAGACAGTAGAATATTGCAGTGAAGAAGCCTTTGGGGCCAATTAGCAAGGTGACTTGTCCTTTGGGCTTCCATTTTGAGGCTATCCACCCCTGTAGGGCTTTTTCGGTTGGCCAAAAGCCAAGAAATTTTCCAATGAGAGCGTGATCCTTCATGTATTGTATTTCGTTGTTGATTCTATGGCTGGGGAGCTCAACTTTGATTCTTTCAGTTGTTTTTGGAATGCAGGTAGTCGAAGTCCCCTTTGGTTGTGACGCCAGTAGTTATGGATTCGCCCCCTGTTCGTTTTCTTCCTTTTCACGTGCTACTGTATGATCATCTGCTATGTCAGTATGAATTGAGCCCTGTTCTTTTCCTGAAAAGTCGCCTGGAGGAAACAGAGATACAGAGGATTTGAAGATGTCAGACGAGAGGTTATCTAGAGGAGGGGGGGAGGTCCTGCCCCTCCCATGGGGGGATCCATGAGGTATAGTTTACCAGGAGCGCGAGGGATGGATCGCCGGCAGCTCAGAGAAGGGTTGTGATCAGGTTGGTGCAGAATGCGCATATCTGAACATTTTCTCAGAGATCATAGCCTAGGGTTTTGAAACTTGGGTTCCATCTTGGTCCCCATTATTAATCACATTATCAATAATTAATTTAAATTAGCTACAATTACATACATTATTACTAACCTAATTTAATTAAATTATTACACTAGTTTAATTATTACCTAATTTTAGGTGAAAATATCATGTTATGTTGAACACATGCGAGTCCGAGGAGTGGCAATTTTTGAGCTAGGGTTATAGACTTATAGAGTTGGTTCTCCATGGAGGGACGTAAAGGAGGGAGCTCCACTCCCTCCTATAAGCAGGCAATGGCCGACAGAGGTAAAAACCAATAGAAGATGATAGAGGTCCTTCAGATGTAAGGCAAAGAAACATGGAAGAGGAGCAGGATGGATCTAAATCTAGGGAGAACAACAACACTAAAGGCAACGAGGTAAAGGGTAAGGAATAGGAATCAAAAGACAAAGCACAAAAAGGACCATGCAAGTCCAAAACTACAATCATGCCCAGAGTGGTGTTGAATGATCCTGCTCTGCAGGCACATAGGGACCACATGCAGACATATGCTATCATTTGTAAATTCATGGGCTTATGCCCACTAAAAAAGCCTTACAAACATGGATCAAATACCACTGGAAACCAAAAGGAAGCACAAAACTACATCTTGCGTGAAAAGGATTCTTTACAGTAGTCTTTTCAAACATTGAAGATAAGGACAGAGTGTTTGAAGGAGGGCCCTACTTTTACGCAGCTGCAAGCTTGTATATGCGACAATGGGTGATGAATTTTGTCCCAGAATGTGAAACTTTTACCTCAGTTCTAGTTTGGGTAAGACTCTATTCTCTACCTTTGGATTATTGGCAACTAGAATCCTTATCTGCCATAGGAAATAAGCTAGGGCATTTTGTAAAAGCCTCTAAGGCCACTAGAAAGGGAAAATAAACATCCTTTTCTAGGATATGTGTGGAGATGGATCTTTCTGGAGCTCTGCAGGATGAGGTAATATTGGAGGTGTTTGCTGGAGAATGGGTGCAAAGAGTGGATTATGAACACATCCCATTCATATGTCATAAATGCCATGAGCATGGGCACTTGTTTAGGGATTCCCCTCTCAGTAAAACATAAAACAAGAGTAAAACTGACACCATGAAAGATACTGAAAGCTTTCATAAGGTGGACCAAAAAGGAAAAGGGAGAAAAAGGGGATCGAAGCTACTTCATACAGAAAAGCAACAGAACAGTCAAAACAAGTTTCAAGCCCTAGAAGAGGAAGAAGTGATAATGAAAGTAGATCAGGTCAAGGGAGGCAGTCCAGTGGAGGAAGAGAATGAAGAAAATGATGCGCAAACACAAAATAGAAATAAATAGAAAGAAGACATGATGAGTGAAACGGAACTAGAGATGGACCAGAAATGACCCAAAGTGAGATGGAAATGGAGGACAACAAACTACAAGAGATTCTTGAGAAAGAGAATCTAGATCTAGAAGGATTCTTGAAACAAGGAACCAGGGAGGGAGTGGATTTGTTACCTCTAGAGGAGTTCCATAGAGTTCAACAGCTGTTCATTTGGAAAACTCATAGCAGAGGGCCAGAAAATCAAAGGAAAAATGAAAGACAGGGTAACGAAGGGGTGAAATCTATGAAAACCACACCAGGATTAACACCCAGAATCCCAAGAAAGAAAAGAGGCCGGAAAAAGTAGAACAAACTTTTGATGGAATGTGGAAAGCTAATGATACATTTAGGTAATATGAAAGAGCTATGTAGTTACTCCTTTACAAATCTTTAATAATGAAGTTCACTTCTTGGAATATAAGAGGTCTAGGTAGTAAAAGAAAGCAAAGATTACTTAGTAATAAGATGAAACAAGTAGCCCTGGATGTGATCTTCATCCAGGAAACTAAATGTTCCATTCAAAAAATAAAAGAGATTCACATCAAATGGATCAATAGATTTGAGTTTCTAGAAGTGAAAGCAAAGAATATAGCAGGAGGAATTCTCACGCTTTGGAACCACCAAAAAATTGATATTATAGATGCTGAGGCATCTAGAGATTATCTTTCAGTGGTATTTCAACCAGTGGGAGATAAGGAAATTTACCTGGTCATGAATGTGTATGACCCCAAGGAATTGATGGTAAACTCAAGCTTCTAGATTCCCTACAGGATCTTAGGGAAAGACATGCTAGTATCCCTTGGATCTTAGGGGGTGATTTCAACATGATCAAATCGCTCTCTAAGAAAAAAGGGGGCACCAAAATTCTAAAGAAAGACTCTTGTGCTTTTCAAACCTTCATACAAAATATGAAGCTAGTGGATATTGTAATGAATAATGGTACTTTTACTTGGAACAATAAAAGAGGAGGAGAGTCTCAGGTGGCCTCCAAATTAGATATATTCTTAATCTCATAAGATCTTATGCTCAAGGATAAGGACATAGTTGCAAGCATTCTCCCCTTTGGAGCCTCAGATCATTGGCTAGTGCAGCTAGATATTCACGACATTGGCAACCCCAGGAATAGACCTTTTAGATTTGAAAAAAACTCGCTCTCCCACCTAGATTTCAGCAACAACATAGCCACCTAGTGGGCAGAAGATTTGAATATTCAGGGCACAAGAATGTTCTTTCTTCAAAAAAGACTCAAACGTATGAAACTCTAGCTCAAGGAATGGAATAAGAAGGAATATGGCAATATTTTTGAAGCAAAAAAATGGTTGAAGGAAAAATGTAGGAACTCAACCAAACCCTTATTATGGAGGGTTTTGATAAAGAGAGAAGTGATCAGGCAACTAAATATCATCAAGATTGGGAGAAATTATGTAAACAAGAGGAGATATTTTGGAGGCAAAAATCCAGAGTGCAATGGCTAAAAGAAGGAGAACGTAACACTAGATTTTTCTACAGATCCACTATGGCAAACAAATCTCACAATAGGATTTCTTCAATCAAGGATGAGGGAGGTAACCTTCTCAACTCTCATGAAGAAATAGAAGTAGTGCTGGTTCAACACTTTCATGGTATTACACAGGAAAAATATTCAGACAGAGACCAATCCATCAGGGTTATTTATAGACATGTACCTAATCTAGTTTCCAGAGAGGACAATTTCAACCTCAATAAACCAGTGTCAGAAGAGGAGGTTAGTGAGGTCCTAAAAGAAATGCAAAATGGTAAGGCACTAGGCCTGGATGGATTCAATGTATATTTCTTTAAAGCTTGCTGGAATATAGTAAAACAGGACATTCTGAACGTAGTGGAAGACTCCAGGAGGGATAAAACCATTTTGAAGGCTCTTAATACCACCTTTATCTCCCTAATCCTAAACAGGATTTGGCTCAAACTCCTAATAGGTTTATACCCATTGCCTTATGCAATGTTGTCTAAAATATTATATCCAAAGTTGTGGCCAATAGACTCAAACCTCTTCTTCCCACCCTTGTGTCAGCTGAACAATCTGGATATGTGGAAGGTAGACAAATCCTCGACAACATCATTCAAGCTCATGAGGTGGTTTACTCATTGACAATCGATAAGAAAGATAGAATGATCATGCAAATGGATATAGTCAAAGCTTATGATAAGTTGAATTGGACCTATATCAGAAAATTTCTCACTGCTTTTGGGTTTGATCATAACTGGATCAGATGGGTAATGTCCCTAGTTACTTCTCCTAGTTTTTCAATTCTGGTTAATGGCTCTCCCTTGGAGACTTTTACTCCTTCAAGAGGCCTCAGGCAGGGAGATCCACTCTTTCCCTTTCTCTTTATACTCATGATGGAAGGGTTGGGTTGAGTGATCAAGCATGCTAAAGTAGTTGGCAAAGTCAAAGGTCTCCAACTTTCTGAAGATGGTCGGGCCTTAACTCATCAACAATTTGTTTATAATACCATCTTGCAGGGTATCCCCACAGTCAAAGAAGCTCTAGCTTACAAGCAAATCTTGAGAGACTTTTCCATGGCTTCAGGTATGGAAGTAAATCTCTCAAAATCTAAGATTTCTTTCTTTAATACTCACATTGCTATTCAGAGAAATATTTCCAAAATTTTGGGCTTTAAAAGGGAACTCCTCACTTCAAAATATTTGGGAGTTCTCTTACGTCCAAACCATTACACAAAAGCACCCGGGAGCCAGTGATTAACAAATTGCAAGATAAAATCAGGAAATGGACTATTAGATCTTTAAATTTGGCTAGTAGGTTAGTGCTAACCAGGGCTATCCTACAATCAATCCCAGTCTTCATGCTATCTGCTCTCCCATCACCACAAGTTGTCCTAAATCAACTCAAATCCATACAAATAGACTTTCTCTGGGGCAAGGGGGAAGATCGTACGAAATGGGGCTTGGTTGCATGGGAAAAAAATCTGCGAACTTAAGCACTTCGATGGGCTAGGATTGGATGATCCTGAGATTCTAAGCAAGGTTTTAAGAGCTAAATTATGGTGGCGATGAGTTAAAGAACCATAGGCTTAGTGGGCAAAGATTTGGAAAGAAAAATATGCCAGCACTTGGCAAAAAAATGATCTAATAAGAATTTCAGGACACAGAAAGGGCTCACACATTTGGAATAAGGCCTGGGATAACCAGGGCTTAGTCCAGGGAAACAACTTCTGGGAAATCAGAGAGGGAAACCTAGGCCTTTTCTGGGAGGATAGATGGAAACAAGTACCTATTTTGTTAAAAAAAGACATAAGGGATCTCAAGGAAGAAACTGATATCAAAAGGTTTTCTAAAGTAAAAGACTTTTGGGATTAAACCAACAGCAACGGAAAATGGAGAGCCTAGAGGAACTTCAATTTCAGGGATAAAAACCCCCTGAAGGCTAAAGTAGAGACTCTAAAAGAAATGTTAGATCAAAGGAAGATTCTGAAGTCAGAGGGGCAAGATCAGCTAAGATGGGGCAACAACAATGAGGGTGCCTTTAATCTCAAGGAAGCAAAATTCATTCTCCTTGACCTTAACCCTCAAACCTCGAATAAGATTTGGAAAAACCTATGGAGACACCAAGGCTGGATGAAAATTAAACTATTCATGTGGTTGGTTCAACATAGCAAGATTATGACCTGGGATAATATTAGGAAGAGGGGTATTCTGGGACCCTCCAAATGTCATCTTTGTGAAGCTCAAGAGGAAACTATGGAGCACCTTCTCAACAATTGCATTTACACCTCTAGTTTGTGGGATTCTTTTGCATCCATTTTCCAACAGACGGATAGGGACAAAAGGAATATCATCAACACCCTAAACAACTAGAGAAGAAACTTTTCAGATAAGGAAGTTCTTGGCTCAGCATGGACCATGTTTCTAAGCTTCATTATTTGGAATGTATAGAAAGAAAGGACTAGCAAAATCTTCAAGAATGAAAAGAGGACATCCCAATGCATTTTTGAGCTGATCCTAAAATAGCTCAAGGAAACGGTCAGCACTATTGTGCGAAATCTACCTAAGAACCCTCCTTCTGTAGCTGATCTGGGAATTCTCTATAAGTTGGGCTTGCAAGGTCTTACTCCTCAGGGATTGGATAGGAAAGTAATCTCCTTGGAGTCTGAGAAAGATTTCTAGAATCCTCGCCCTAAGCGCTTTTTGAAATTCAACATTGATGGGGCTTCAAAAGGTAACCCGGGCACTGCTGGTTATGGTGGTGTGTTAAGGGATGAGAATGGAAGTGTGCTTTTCATATTCCACTGTCATTTAGGAAAAGTCACCAATAACATGGCGGAATTGATGGCTATGGAGCAATGTTTAGATTTCCTAGATGAGGAAAACCGACAAAATGTGATAGTTGAAGCTGACTCTGAGCTTATCATCAAATTGGTTAAGAGGATCAGTTGGGGAACAAGACCAGAAAAGGTCTCAAAGAACTGGAGGTTGATCTAGGGCTTTCAATGGATTCAGCAGCACCTCCAGAACCTTCGTACAATTATCTTTAAGCATGTTCGAAGATCAGCGAATAAATTGGCAGATCTCCTGGCCAATCAAGGTGTGATCAGCACAGAGAACAGGGTTGCGTTAAACTAGCAAGAGCTGCCTTAGAGTAAGTTAAAGGAGATTTGTCATGAACAGGCAAAATAAGACAGGTTGGTGTTTCAAAGTAGAGCTTTGGAAATGGAATCCAGTTGATTCTACCAATCCAAGTGGTAGCCAGTTGGATCGCTCTGGTTCTACGTCGACTAGCATTTTGGTGAGGATTTCCTCTTTCCTCAGTTCTAGGAGAAATGGTGCATTGAAAGGCACACTCAGCGGCCACAATACCAGGATTTTTCCATCCGGAATCGACATATCGGTTTGCAGGTGGTATTCTACCGATCACAAGCCTCGCAAGTAGAAAATGGTATTTATGTTTTTGAAGTGATTCCATTCAGAGGGCTAGACATGGCGGTGGGGCCAGTTTGAATACCACCCTCATCGCACACTAATGTTCAACGATATTGGTGGGTCAATATGATCCTAGGCCGTTGGATAAATTGATGCAAATCCATAGCTGGGATTGTTCGAGCAGGTTGGTGATCATGTTGGTTAAGTGTCGAGCTTCTTTTCATTGTGATTTAGTCCTCTGCCGTTAGATTGGGTCCGATGGCTCAACGATGAAGATTAAAGAGTTAGGTTGGAAGGTTGGCGGGAAGTGTGATAGCCATTTATTTTTGGTAGGTTGACAAGGTTGGTGGGTTGCTTATGGGCAAGGTTCACTCCACATATCCGTCGATTGGTGGGGCTTTTGATCAAGACATCTGTTTAGTCCGCTGCTTTTGTTTCATGGTTGACTTCAACTTGTTTAGCTTTTACATGCTTAAAGGCTAGGTTTTTGAGGCAGGGGCTTCTACCTCGGGTCCGTTCTCAGTTTGTTCTGTGGGTCTCTTCCTTGGTCCACAACTCATTTTGGATTGTTGTAAATTTTGTAAATTATTAATGAAATAGAAGGTCCTACTCTTGCTTCAGCAAAAAAAAATTATTACTTAATTTTATTTAACTACATTATTAATCATTTTGAATTAACTTCTCTTTTATTCAAAAGAATCGACATAACATCTTTAACATTTCTTGATTAATTATTATTTTTCTATTTTAATTACATTATTTTATTTCATTATTTTAATTATCATTACATTAATTACAATATATTAATTATTATTACATTATTTAGTTACTACTACATTCTCAATCAGGTACATTTTTAATTAACCACTTCTATTCAGAAAAGTTGACATAATAAATTTAACATTTGTAGATTAATTATTATTTATCTACACATTTTGGTGAACTAAATAAGATCAAAATTCTTCCATGGATCTCTTTATCCTGGGATACAATACTTAGCCCAAAATGTTGATGAGAAAATTCACTACACACAACTCCAAACACTCTCCAATGTAGATATTGTCCAAAACACAGTTGATGACATTTAGATATGATGATCAACAAACTGGAATTAAGATATAGAAAACCTTCGTTCAATTCTTGTTAATGTTGTATATGTAACACCCCTTGTATTAGCCAATGAGTTTGGAATGATAAATGATGACCATGATTGTAAAATAATTATATATTTGGTTGAACTTAAAAGCGGAGAGACAATCCATGATATGAGGCAGTCTTATGAGTGGTGTTCGCTGGCATGGCTAGGCACCCACCACCAAATAGTTGGTAAAGACATGATAAGGTAAAGGAGATTCCCATGTTCATCCCTGATTTCATGACATTAAGGGAAGGAGAAATGGGCATTCCCGTGTGAGGGCATGAATAACTTGAAATAAAATAGAAGGTAATGAAAATAAAAATAGGGGACTCAAACAAAAAAATCTAGGATAGATAGAGTTAGAAAAAATTGGAGAAAAGACAAGGTCAAGTGTAGGAGCAAGGAGCTACATGCGTGAGAATGTTTGCATAGTGTTAGGTGTAAATTTCTGAGCAAATGAACCTATATTTAATTTTTAAAGTTGGTGATAAATCTACCTAACAACAAAAAAAACAAGAAAAGATGCAAAATCGTACAATATTTAATAATAACCTTCATATCCCCAAAAGAAATGTTAAAAAAATATTGTAATTGTTTTTATAAAATCTGAAAATATATGCCAAAAATCATAAAGAGAACCAAATGGAAAGAAATTGAATCTTATTAATGATGCCACTAGAACATAGACCTAGGTATTAAATGTCCTCCTTCATGGGAGGGTCCTTTTGTGTCCCTTATCTTTAGATAGTTGCATTCTCTCTCCCCTGGTTGCAAATGGTAAAATAAGAAGAATCATTGAAATTAATATGAGGAGCTCAGGATTTGTGAGATCAGAGTGATGACAATGATAATGATCATGTGTAAGTAGTGAGGGAAAAAAATTATCTACTTATAACAAAATACTAAAATAGATCTAGATCTAGTCAAATAATAAAATATTATTAGACTAAATCAATATCTAATCGTTATAGATATTTTATTTACTAAATTAAGGCTTATGTGATCTATATATTGTATATTGGAATTCTTTCAATAAAAGTAACATGATAATTTTGGAGTTTAAGCATTTTGGACTATCTAGTATGGTTCATCATGAAAGCAAAAATGCAGAGTCTAATTTGGCAAAAAATTAAGTAATGAAAATGAT
>APFE031593215.1:75182-93045 GCA_000404065.3 Pinus taeda
AATAATAAATTGATATAAAAATCAAAATTAAAATTAAAAGAAACAAATTATGTTTTCCATTAAAAATCAAACCTAACACTCCTAATCATGTGGCTAAGATTAAAGAATAAAAATAAGAAGTAAAAAGAATAAACAAAGTCCAAAGCATTAAATTAACCAATATATTAAAAATATATATGTAAAATATCTAAAAGTCAATCAAAGAATTAATAAAAGAAATAACTAAGAAACATAAATGAAGGAGAAAACTTGGATAAATTATAAATGAAGGAGAAAATAAATGGGAAATTAGAATGAGTTGAGTTAAAAAGATAGAAAAAATTCTTTGATTTGACAATTAAATTATAAGGATAAGGGCTCAACAAATAATATAACATGCCAAATTTATGAATAGAAAATATATATGATAATGAAAATAATTTTTAATATAAATATAAACATAAAAGTATGATGTTCGAATAAGTAAATAAATTTTAAAAATTACCATGGAGTAAGAATTAATAAGAAAGATGAGAAATAATTCAGACCAATATTATTAATTACCCATTAAGAATTGTAAATATATTAATTAATACATAAGAATATTCTTATTTATAAAGTCAATAAAATTTGTTGTTGTTGTTGTTGTTGGTGTCGTCGTCGCGCGTCGGTCATCTAAAAGTAATAATACATAATACTAGTAAACAAAAATAAGAATCCAAATACTAAAAGAATATTATTAAATTATGATGGTATATAATTAAAAATCTAAAAAATCAATAACATAAAGTAATAACTTAATAGAAAATGAAGAAAATGAAATAGGATCATAAGAATAAGAAAATTATAATAATTTCCAAGGAAACCATAATATCTATTCACAAATTATTTAATTAAAGAATTAGAATAATAAGGATGAAAAATGGGACGATACAAATAAAACTAAATCAAGAAAAAATATTTATGAAGTAATGACACGGATCTAGCAACTACTATTTTTTCTAGCCATCATCTCTATTAATATTACTTGGTCTCCTTTCAATCTATGTGGCCTCCCTAAATTTTTTATAATGGAAATGATCAATCATTGCAATGACCTGAGTGTCTTCAATATATATGTGTTGTTTTTTCTTCTCCATATGTTCCACTAATGATGAGGAGTGGGTCATATCATTACTTGATGCTGGCTACATGCTCCTATATCGTTTGATATTTTCGGTATCCAATTTCGCCAATGAAGGGTGTCCCATAGGAACATGGGATTAAATAAGGACCTTTCATATTCTTAGGGTCTTGCGGGTCTTTGACCGACATTAGGGAGATCTGAATGGTTTTAAGGGACCTAACGATCCAAGGAACCTTATGCTTCCTCAAGGGCCTAGCGATTTTCTTAGTGGTCCCTTAGATAAAGGGAAGATGATCCCCTGAAATCTAACCTCTAGGTTCTTTTATTCTCCTAGGTCCTTTGGAAGTTTTAGGGAAATTTTTGAGGCCCTAGTGCCTACTGTAGCCATTATTCTCGAATACATTAAGGATATAGGTCTCCTCATCATCAAGGTGAATATCATTAGAAACTCTTAAAGCACGAGTAGCTAGCATGTTAAGAACTTCTAGATTTTTAGTAGGATAGTGATGGGACTTAGCATGAAGGTATTTCTCTATATGAGTCTTCTTACGAAAGACATGGTGAGAGAAAGAACCATCATCCAGTTTAGATATAAGAACGCCAAGGAAAGACAAGATACTATTGGATTCACATTCCATGGTAAAATTAATGGAGCTAGACTAATTATTAATATGTTGAAGAAATAGATCTAATATTTACTTCCCATGAGGCCACATGACATAGAAGTCATCCAAAACCCTTTTCCAAAGCTTCAACTTGAATTAAGAGGAGGCGAAAGCTTTGGATTCAAATTCCTCCATGAACAGGTTAGCCATGATAAGGGAAGGAGGAGAACCCATGGCAACACCACATGTTTGTTTATAGATCTCCCCTTCAAAGCTGAATAAAGTTGAGGTAAGACAAATTTCAACCAATCTAGCAGTATCTAGATTTGTAATGGAGTTGATAACCTTAATAGCCTCATTAATAGAGATATTATTGTAAAGGGAAACTACATTGGAACTAAACAAAATACCCCAAGGGTCAAATTCTATTCCCATTAACTCATTAATAAAAGAATTGTTGAGTCTTTCAAAAAGGATTTTTTCAACTCGACAGGGGGCTTTAGCTTCTAAGATAGATACCTCACTAGAAGATATGTTGTCCCACCTATCGTGTTGACGATGGGTCTCATGTGAATCCCTACATTATGGATCTTGGGGAGTCCATAGATCCTAGGAGTGAGAGGGTTACTCTCGATTAGCTTATGACTAATGGAGCTAACTAAATTACAAGATTTTATAGCAAGAGCCACAACTTTCAAAATTTTCTTTAAGTAATTTTTATTAATATTTATGTAGCTCCCACTGATGCATAAGTGATCTAAATATTTGTCGCGGTAATCCTCCTTATCTAAGATAACAATAGCCTCACCCGAGTCGGCTTTGAGAATAACGATATCATGGTTATTGTTCAAAGTCTTGAGGGAATCAAACTCTTGTTTGCTAATGTTTCTCTTAGGGAGGTTTTCCTTCCTAAGAATAACAACACATTCTTGTCCGAAGTCATCCTTAGTGTTATCAAGTAAGTCTTTTATCTTAAATTCAATGCCACAAATAACCTCTTCCATAGGGACTTTTCTTGGAGCCAAGGAAAAACTTTAATCTTTCACCAAAAGACTATATGTTGGAGGCTCAAAAGAAAAACTAGACGTATTAACCACTCTCTTACTACGAGGAGAGGGTGAAATTAAATTATCTCTGATATTATTATTATTATTAATGGAAGAAAACTAGACAAGTTAGCTACCTCTTACTATTAGGAGAGGGTGGAATAAAAAATTATTAATATTTTTACTATAATTAACCAGAAGAGGACAAGGGATATAATTAGAAGAGTTAACCAAGTTGTTTGAAAACTTGATTACAAAATTATTATTACATCACTGGGACCTAAGGAGGGGAAAGCATAAGGGCAACAATGAGGGAGCGAGGAGCCCCAGTGGGGGAATAATCCACTCATATGGTGACGAGCTTGCCTCAGTTAGAATGGTTGATACATATCAAATCAGATAATGTAGAGTTGGCTTAATTTTGGTTGGAATGGTTGATACATATCAAAGGTTTTCTTAAGGAGGAAGGGGATGATAAAGACGAGACTGAGTTTTTCAACTATAACGAGGGAGGATTCAAGGTGCGACTAATAGGAGGGATCTAAACTTCCACATAGATGTCGGGAGTCAAGAGGACATTTCCGTGAAGGTCAATGGACTTGGATGGAGATTCTATAAACTCGGAAGACATAATGAATGAAGAATGATGTGACTAGCTTTTTGGTTCTGGTTCAGCATTATGGAGCAAAAAATGAGGAGAACAATTCTAGAAAAAAATGATAATAAATAAATAAATAATAATAATAATAATAATAAAATTTGTTATTAATTTTGATGTTTTATTTTGAATTTCACATTATGATTAGTCTTTTTTTTATTCAGTGTTTATTAATTAATGTATTTTTTACCCCTAA
This sequence comes from Pinus taeda, assembly GCA_000404065.3. NCBI lineage: Eukaryota > Viridiplantae > Streptophyta > Pinopsida > Pinales > Pinaceae > Pinus > Pinus taeda. The sequence goes on from APFE031593215.1 coordinate 78,793, forward strand.
GTGTTAATTAATATATTTGTTCTATTATTTTCAACATTTCTTATTATTCTTGTGCATTAGTAAATTGTTAAAATTATATTTACTTATTAAAAATTTTATTTTGTTTTATTTTATTTAATATTATTTACTTATTCTATATAATTTTTATTTCAAACTGTAATTATGTTTGTTGTGCTTTTTCCTTATTTATTTTCAGTCAAGAATATTATGAATTTAACTTATTCTAATTTCCCATTTATTTCCCCTTTCATTTATAATTGTCCAATTTTTCTCCTTCATTTCATTCCCCAATTTTTTCTTTATTAATTTTTTGATTGACTATTAGATATTTTTATATTTTATTGTTTTTATAATTTTAGTTTTTATTGTAACCTCTAGAAACCTAACATTCTAACATGTAATTACCAGTAAGATTTTAGGGGGCTACTATATGTCCTCCTCCTCATACCCGGGGTCACAACAGGGAGTTTGATCCTGGATCTTTTAAGTTTCAATGATTTCACAATTCTCGATTAAGCTTTTAACAAACTAATTAATTTAATGTCTTTGACTTTTTTAGTTATTTTTACTCTTTATTACTATTCCATAAATTTAACCATATAATTAGGAGCGTTATGTTCAGCTTTTAATGGAAAAATCAATTTTTTCTTTGTTTATTTTATTTCTAATTTCAATCTTTAGATAAATTACGATTTATTTTAAATCAAATAATATATTTTTGAAAGTTATAAAATTTAAAAAAATGATTGTTTTATTCCATCCATTGGAATTCTCTTTGCACCATTTTCATTATTTAATATATTTCCACGATGCGAATCTTCATCTTTATCATGATGAATAACCACATTAGATGCTTCAAAACGAGTAGACTCCAAAATTCTTATGTGATTTGTATCGAAATAATTTTAGTATAAGATATTTTACTATGGCTATGGGGTGTAGAATAGATGGTGATGGGGTGTACTATTACTTCGCTCTGTGATGTGGAGCTCACGTGTTCAACACTTCGTGGGAAAAAATCCAGACATGATAAGGCTTGGTGTGGCCGAGGGCAGGTGGGATCCCTAGGTGATTTTGACAACTTAGAATCCCCTTAGTCGCATCCCTAGGTGATTTTGACGGCTTAGATGTTTGTCGGTCACAGTTTCTTAATCCACAGATTAAGCATGTTGTAATCTCTAATGAACTAAGGTCACTTGGAAGAGAAGAAGAAGATATTTTAGTATATTTAGAAGTGGAAAAGACTAATGAAATGGTAAAAAGACTAATGAAATGGTCAAAAATATTTATTTAGTGAAATAACTCAAAGAATAAGCATTAAAATAAATAGAAATAATTTCTTAATTATTTTAAGAATAAAACTGTATCCATTAACAAATAATAAATAAATAATGATTTGTTTAACAACCAATTATGTATCAACATAAGGAATAATGATTTATTTATTATTCAATAACTATGAACATAGATATGTCATTCACAAATTTTACTGATTTGACATGTTATCATTAAAATATTTTATAGTTAAAATGAATTAGTTCTTTTATTGATTTGTGATGGACTGCTTGCTGGTTCCAATGACAATCTTCCGAGTCTGGTTGCAATATCTTCTATGTCTCCGGTTTGGTCTTTTCCAATTCCCTGAGGTCCTCAATCATGAAATCTCTACTTGTGCAATAATGGAAAGCTAATAATTCACTGTCACAAACAACTAATATTCCGAATGCCCTGCAATTGTTTTGTTTACTGCATGTTTTCAACATGAATGAAACAAGGGATATCTAGAATTGGCGCACATGTTCTTGCAACACAAACATGTAAATGTCATACCGGTATGCCATACAATACATGAATATACATGAATTATGCGTACAACTTAAGGCTTGTTCATAAACACACAGCTCAAACCATTACAGCGCACAACATTATCGAATTTTGTGACTGTTACAATATACCATATATATACATGGTATCAGCGCACTGTATATAAATAAAATCACGACCACGCTGTTTAACACTGCAATAAACACTGACAGCGTATGAAATTTTGTTGGACCGTGCGCACTGTACACGGATTTTTCAACAGCCACATACTTGTTTATTGCTTATGTAATTTCCACGGTGTATGTTAATTACTACAACATTGTAAATTCAAGTGCCACCGCTTTCAATTGAGTTTACAGGCATACAATTATAACATAACAGACAGTATACGCATCATGGGGTTTGTAATCACCTCCCAAACCTTTTTTTTTATTAAATCATTTAATCATGAAAAGTGCGAAAATCTCCTTATTACATAGTTAACCAGCATATCCTTTTCACAGGTACGCGCTCTCTTAATTTTTTATCCAAGACACTCTGTTTTTTCTTCTGAAGAGCTGCGGATACATTCATTTTTTTTTTTTCATTGTTCATGCATAAAATTTCTAATTCTAGACTTTTACTACAAAGGAAATCTTTCCTATTTGGCAGCTGAGTTTTACATCTTTTTCCTTCCTATCCCTAGCTGCGTTATTACAAAAGCAGTTACATATAGAAATTAGCAATACATAGTATCTTAGATTTTCTTTGTTTTTTCTCAACACTAATCTAGCATGCCTTATTCTATCTAGAAAAGATGGCATGCTCTATTTTCTAAAATTAACTAAAAAAACATAGAAACAGTAGGCTAAGGATCCCACTCCTTGCCTGTAGATTTTTTTCATTTTTTTTGGAATAAATCAGAAGATTTTTCCTCTGAATCAGATGCTCCTGCATCAGACTCCTGAGGACAAAAAATCTTCATGGGCTCCTGTCCATGAGTTGGTCTACATATTTGCCCAGTTTCTGTAGAACATCTTTTGTAACCCAAGTAGCTTCAGTGATTGGCTGTCCTTTCCATTTGACCAGATACTGGAAGTATTCCCATCTCCTTGTCTTCTTGTGCACCTGCTTGTCTAGAATTCTTTCTGGCTGTAAATTCCTTGCTGTGGGCAGCTGTTTTACCCAGTTAACTTATGTAGTCTTTTGATCCTGTATTGCATCATCTGTAGCTTTATCTTCATATTTATACAAATCTGCAACATTAAAAATTGGTGATATTCCCACACCAGGTGGCAATTCAATCTCATAAGCATTTGCAGAGAACTTCCTCAGCATCTTGCATGGTCCAATTTTCTTAGACTTCAACTTATTATATTCACCTTTTGGAAATCTCTCCTTCCTGAGATGTGCTAACACCAAGTCTCCAACTTCAAAATTCACTTCTCTTCTCTTCATGTCTGCTCTGGTTTTGTACTTGATGTTGCTATCTTGCAGCTGTTGTTTCACCTGTTCATGAATTGATTGCATCCTGGAAGCAAAGTCTTCACCTTCAGCACTCCTCATTTCTTCTTTCCCCAAATTTATTAGTTCAGATATTCCTCTAGGATGCATTCCATAAACAATATGGAATGGGCTCTGTCCTGTACTCCTGTTTGCGAATCATTATATGCATACTCAACTTGCGGCAATACTTGATCCCATTGCTTTGGATGCTCTGCAGTAAGGCTCCTCAAAAGATTGCCTAAACTTCTGTTCACAACTTCAGTCTGTCCATCCGTCTGAGGATGATAGGCTGAGCTAAAACTTAGCTTAGTTCCCAACTTCTTCCATAATGTTCTTCCATAATGTCTGAAACAATGCTTTTGGGCAACCCATGCAATCTTACAATTTCTTTAAAAAACAAGTTAGCAATGTGAGAAGCATCACTAGTTTTATAATAGGGAATAAAGTGTGCAATTTTTGAAAATCTATCTACTACAACAAAGATTGAATCATACCCTCTTTGAGTTTTGGGAAATCCCAACACAAAATCCATGCTTATCATATCCCAAGGCCTATCTAGAATGGGCAATGGAATATATAATCCGGTATTCTGGCTTCTTCCTTTTGCATACTGACAAACCCTACAATTTCTTACATACTTCTCCACCTCAGATTTCATTCTTGGCCAGAAATAAAACCTGTTGAGATGCTCCAAAGTCTTCTCTGTACCAAAATGACCTGCAAGTTCTCCACTATGCTTTTCTTTGATTAAATTTTCCCTCATCGAACATACTGGTATGCACAGCTGATTTTTCCTGAACAACAAACCATCCTGTAGAAAATAATCCAACCACTTGCTCCTATCTGCCAAAACTGGATTCCTGCAAGCTTCAAATGTCTCTTTAAAATCTGCGTCATTTTCGTATAACTCCTTGAGAAAATGAAAAGCCACCACTTGGATTTGACTTTCCTGCAACAAAAAATTCCTTCTACTTAAGGCATCTGCAACTTTGTTTGATTGTCTAGTTATATGCTTCAACACAAAATGAAAGCTTTGAAGATATTCCACCCATTTAGCATGTTTCTGGTTGAGCTTTGGTTGCTGCATGATAAACTGCAAAGCATGGTTATCTGAATAGAGAATAAATTCTTTTGACATCAAATAATGTCGCCACTTCTTCAATGCCTGCACAACTGCATAAAACTCCTTATCATAAAAAGAATAATTCCTTTCTGCATCATTTAGCTTTTCACTGAAATAAGCTATCGGTCTATCTTCTTGGCTCAACACTCCTCCAATTGCTTCTGTGCTGGCATCACACTTAACTTGAAAGGTTTTGTTAAAATCAGGGAGAACCAAAACATGCTTTTCAGTTACTTTCTTCTTTAACAGCTGAAAATTTCTCTCTGCTTCAACAGTCCACTTAAATGGTTGTTTATCTTTCTTTATGGTGTCAATAATAGGTGCATTAATCTTACTAAAATTCTTAATGAATTTTCTGTAAAAACTAGCAAGACCATGAAAACTCCTTACCTCAAAAGCACTTTTGGGTGAAGGCCACTCCACAATTGCTTTGATCTTTTCTGGGTCCATCTTTAATCCTTCAGCTGAAATCACAAATCCCTCACCAACTCTTCTTTTAGGAATAAACATTTCTTCAAGTTCAACAATAATTTTTCCAGTTGTAGCCTCTGCAGGACATAATTTAAATGCCTCAAGTGCTCCTCCTTAGACCTGCTATAGACTAATATATCGTCGAGATATACTATTACAAATTTACCAATGAATTCTTTAAGAACTTCATTCATAAGTGTCATGAATGTACTTGGTGCATTGGACAACCCAAAAGGCATCACTCTCCATTCATATAACCCCTCATTGGTCTTAAAAGCGGTTTTCCACTCATCCCCTTCTCTTATCCTTATTTGATGGTACCCACTTTTAAGATCTAATTTGGAAAAGTATTTTGCCCCAGACAAGCAACCCATTAAGTCTTCAATCCTGGGTAGCGGAAATATGTACTTGATTGTGATCTTATTAATGGCTCTTGAGTTTGTACGCATTCTCCAGCCTCCATCTTTCTTTGGGCTCAGCACTGTTGGCACCGCACAAGGACTCAAGCTTTCCTTGATCAACCCCTTGTCAAGCAATTCTTGTACCTGTTTCTTAATTTCTTCATTTTCTGCAGGAGTCATTCTATATGCTGCTTTGTTAGGCAAGCTTTCTCCAGGAATTAAATCTATATGATGACTAATTCTTCGGATAGGCGGTAACTCATTAGGCAAGTCATCAAGAATAATATCATAATAACTCTCCAACATTTCTTGAATTCAATAGGTAAATCAGAAACCTTGGTGGAAGTCACGATTACCTTGGGCTTGCAAATTACAGCATAGCTTACCTCACCTTCTTTCATCTGCTTCAAATACTCCTTTCCTCAAAGTAGCAGAGTTTTTGGATCTGTCTTCTGTCCCGGTCCGCCTTCTTCTGGTAGTGGCAGTAATGTATGATTAACACCATCTTTCTCAAACTTGTAGGTGTTTCTTTTTCCATCATGCATGGCTCCTCTCTCATATTGCCAAGGCCTCCCCAGAAATATGTGACACACATCCATAGGCATCACATCACAAACAAATTTATCTTTGTACTTGCCCACTTGAAATTCTAATTCACACTGTTCACTTACCAGTAGCTGATGTCCTTTTTGTAACCATGACACCTTATACGGTGTTGGGTGCCTCCTTGTTTTCAGCTTCAATTTCTCCACTACCTCTGTAGAAACCAAGTTGTCAGTACTGCCAGTATCAATGATCATCTGGCAACATTTCCCTTGAACTTTGCATACTATCCTAAACAAAGTTTTCCTTTGCGGCGGTTCAGTCACCTCCTTTGCTGATTTAATCAAAACTTTGCTAAGTACCAGAGATTCTCCTTTCTCTAGTGTGTTTTCCTCTTCTGGTACTGCTGTCACTGGTGCCTCTCCCTCAGCTAGAGCAACAACTGCATTTCTCTGCCTTACTTCTACATTCTCTGGACATTCAAAAGCTCTGTGTCCCGGTTTGTTACACCTGTAACATCTTATCTCTCTGTCTCTTCCTCTGTCTCCTCTTCCTCTGTAAAAACTCCCTCTACCTCTTGCATCACCTCCTCTGGATGCATGCAGGGTTGAGCTACTGCTAGCTCCATATTTAGGTGTTGTAGACCTTCCTCTACCACCTTGACTTCCTTTCCCTCTGAAAGCCCCTCTCCCCCTGGCAGACTACTTCCTTATGAGTTTTTCTTCAGCCTTCAGTGCTATCTGATAGGCTTCCTCTACTGTTTTTGGAGACAGTAGACTTATTTCATCCTGAATGTCCATTCTGAGGCCATTCATATATCTAGCCACTCTCTTAGTTGTGTCTTGGGCTTCTCCAGCTCTTATACTCACCTTATAGAACTCTTCTGTATACTCTTTTACTGTCAAAGCTCTCTGCCTGAGATTTTGCATTTGCCTAAACAATGTTTGTTGATAGTTACTGGGTAAAAATTTACCTTTAAGATTTACTACCATCCTGCTCCAATTCTTGATCGGCTGCTTGCCCAGTCTCCTCCTTTCCGCCTGTACACCATCCCACCAGAGCGCTGCATGGCCTACTAATTTGGTGACAGCAAACTTGCCTTTCTTCTCATCTTCCATTTCTTCATAATCGAAGAATTTCTCCATGCTATTAATGCAATCAATCAGCTCTTTTGGATTTAGTCCTCCTTGATATACTGGTACTAACTGGTTCCATGGCCTGGCTGTGGATTTCATCACTAACTAAAAAATCTTCATCTCAGGAGAAATCTCTACCGCTTCCTCCTCAGTAGCTTCAGCTTCAGGTTCACTCACGTCTCCATCATCTATATTCCTGCCGGAGGTTAGTGCATCCAACCTAGCTCGCAGCTCCTCTACATCTTCCCTCAATTCGACATCCCTAGCATGTCGTCCTCTTCCACCACGTCCACGTCCTCGTCCTCTTCCAACCCTAAAAGCCATCCCTCTACTGCTCTTGAGATTTACTTCACCGCCAATTGTTGGCTCTGATACCACTAATGATGGACTGCTTGCTGGTTCCAATGACAATCTTCCGAGTCTGGTTGCAATATCTTCTATGTCTCCGGTTTGGTATTTTTCCAATTCCCTAAGGTCCTCAGTCATGAAATCTCTACTTGTGCAATAATGGAAAGCTAATAATTCACTGTCACAAACAACTAATATTTCCGCCTGCCCTGCAATTGTTTTGTTTACTGCCTGTTTTCAACATGAATGAAACAAGGGATATCTAGAATTGGCGCACATGTTCTTGCAACATAAACATGTGAATGTCATACCGGTATGCCATACAATACATGAATATACATGAATTATGCGTACAACTTAAGGCTTGTTCATAAACACACAGCTCAAACCATTACAATGCACAACATTATCAAATTTTGTGACTGTTACAATATACCATATATATACATGGTATCAGCACACTGTATATAAATAAAATCATGACCACGCTGTTTAAAACTACAATAAACACTGACAGCATATGAAATTTTGTTGGACTATGCGCACTGTACACGGATTGTTCAACAGCCACATACCTGTTTATTGCTTATGTAATTGCCATGGTGTATGTTAATTACTACAGCATTCTAAATTCAAGTGCCACCGCTTCCAATTGAGTTCACAGGCATACAATTATAACATAACAGATAGTATACGCACCATGGGGTTTGTAAGCACCTCCCAAACCTTTTTTTTATTAAATCATTTAATCATGAAAAGTGCGGAAATCTCCTTATTACATAGTTAACCAGCATATCCTTTTCACAGGTCCGCGCTCTCTTAATTTTTTATCCAAGACACTCTGTTTTTTCTTCTGAAGAGCTGCGGATACATTCATTTTTTTTTTCATTGTTCATGCATAAAATTTCTAATTCTAGACTTTTACTACAAAGGAAATCTTTCCTACTTGGCAGCTGCGTTTTACATCTTTTTCCTTCCTATCCCTAGCTGCCTTATTACAAAAGCAGTTACATATAGAAAGTAGCAATACATAATATCTTAGCTTTTCTTTGTTTTTTCTCAACACTAATCTAGCATGCCTTATTCTATCTAGAAAAGATGGCATGTTCTATTTTCTAAAATTAACTAAAAAAAACCTAGAAACAGCAGGCTAAGGATCCCACTCCTTGCCTGTAGATTTTTTTGATTTTTTGTGGAATAAATCAGAAGATTTTTCCTCTGAATCATATGCTCCTACATCAATTTGACATGTTACCATTAAAATATTTTATAGTTAAAAGGATATAAGTAAAAATCATCTCCCCTCCTTTCAACATTAACATGAGAGAACGGTGATATGAAACCATCCTCTATTTCTTAAGTAATTAGTGTAGCACATTGTACTAATGCCATACCTTGTGGTCTATTTTGACAACTTAGCTTTAATTATGAAGTGCATTATAAGTTATTTCGACATACACATTTTCTAGAGGTAAGAAATTTTTTAACTTGAAATGAAACTCTTAAATACAATATTGCCACTTTTAGTTTAGGAATTGTGATAAAAATTTGAAATCCTGACTCAACAATAATCAAGATTAATATTAGAATGAGGAATAAGTTAATAAGTAGAGAAATATACTTGTTTTTAGAAGATAAAACTTCTTGAAATATAATGAAGATTTTCTAGACACCATAATTTCATTTGATTGATAAGAAATTTAACCACAAAATTTGATTTTAAATTTTTTTAGACCATTTTAACATAAATGTTTCTTTCAACTAATTTTCACTTTATAATGATATTCCTCCTAAGTTTCCATTGATTAATTATTATATATCATGCAAAATATAAAATTTACTTATACATAAAAACTCCTCCAAACCTTTACCTTACTAGAAAAATGACTAGTGAGTAAATTGTTAAAAGTGTCAGACCATGCAGTAACTCCTCAAAAAAAATTCGTTGATATTCATTCAAGTTGGTCTTTATTAGATACATGACGGAGAGACTATTCATTTCATATCTCGGTGACTATTCATATTCTCTATTATTTGTTTACATCAATTTCACTTATTCACCCAATCCTGATGATTAGGTGTAAACATTCCCCCCCTTAATCTGAAGGGATGTTGGTAAGTCCAAGCATCAATCTGAATCTTTCAAGCTTTTCTCTTCCAAGCACTTTGGTGAAGATGTCTGCAATTTTCTCATTAGTGGAATAGTGGCGGAGATGGATTGTTTTGGCCTCAACATGATGTCGAATCAGATGATATTTAGTATTGATGTGCTTCATTCGATCATGGAACACTACTACACCAAGGGCACTTTTAAGACATTTTTTTAAGACAAAAAAAATCTTTTGTCTTAAAAAGTCACTTTTTATTTTAGTTAATTTACATTAAAATTTAATATTAATTGAATTGTCTTAAATATAAAATTTCATACAAAAATAGTTTGAGACAAAAATGTTTTAAGACAAAACTTTCTATCTAAGACAAAAATGTTTTAAGACAAAAGTATTTTAAGACAAAAATAGTTTGAGACAGAATATTTTAAGACAAAACAGTTTAAGACAAAATATTTTAAGACAAAAACAAATTGAGACAAAATATTTTAAGACAAAACTTTATATTTAAGACAAAAACATATTGAGACAAAATTATTTTAAGACAAAACTTTATATTTAAGACAAAAATAGTTTGAGACAAAAATATTTTAAGAGAAACTTTATATCTAAGATGTTGGCCACTTAAGACAAAACTCATTTAAGACAATTAACGATTAAGCAAAAAACATATCAATTAAGACACTATTATCTAAAAACTGCAAAATTAACTTTGACAGTAAACCCTAAGTCCGCCAGCTTGTAGGCTACTACTGTCTCGCTCATATAACGGGGTTGTTATTTCACTTACCATTCACAATATCAAGACAATGATTTGATGGGCTCTTTGTTTTGTGCGGGTAGTTCACTGTGAAGAACGTGACAACTTTTCCTAGAAAGATTTCCTGGATATCAATTCCACTATGTCCATTCAATCTCTACTTATACGATTAGAGACAACTTGTTTGTCATTGTATTCAGCCAGTAAGTCACATTGGTGCTTAGTATTTAAGAGCAGTTGACAAACTAACTAAACTCTGGACTCCTCCTAGTTATTTTATGAAGCCTTAAGTTTGAATTCCCCTTAATATGCATCCCCTCAGACTTTGGATCTAGCTTAGGGTAATCAACTACAATAAAGATTTCAATATGGTTGGCTTACAATTAGGTGGAGAGTTGAAGTCATTCCTTTGTTTTCCAGTCATCATTAAACACACAGATAAGTTTACATTGCTTATGTGTATTGCCTTATGGAGTGTGATGAATCCTGTTACACCATGAATGGTTCAAGATCTTACATGTAAATGTAAATGAATGTCTAAGTTTTGATGCTCATTGTATGTTCATGATTATAATGGTTTCATGCGTGCATATGAATTTTAAAGTGTGCCTAGAATATGGTATTCATTATTATGTGTATGGCGAATGTGCAATTATGTGGTCATATTCTGTTAGTTGATTTCCAAATTATGGGTATACCTAGTTTAACCAATCCCTACGCTAGTTATTCTATCAAAACTAAGAATTTAGGTATCATGAATTGGGCCATGAGTCTCCTTGAAACTACAGGAGGGTGGGCACACAAAAATTGTAGTTTTTCTTTATGAACCTAGCTTAGGTTTCTTTTTAGTCCATATACTTTATTTTTTCGAGGTCAAGAGGAAGTGGGAGAACATGACTTTGTTGACATGCTAGTAGGTCCAACACCAAGTAGCACTTGTGAAACCACACCCTAGTGGAACCATTTTGTCTGTATAGACACCAACCATAATCCATCGACCCCAGTGAGAAAATTTGAGGTAAGGGTAGGGCCTATACACTTGGCCAAATGTTGTTTTATTTTGGGTGAGAATCCTAAAGGCCAAGAGTGTGGTCCAGGTAGAACTGGGAGTGTTGGTAACATTTTTAGCCTCTCTTCGCTAAGATATTTGTACCCTACGACACCCTAAGAGTGTAAAAATTAATATAAATTTGCTACTACTAATGTATTCAAGCTGAAAATACGAGATTATAAATTTCCTCTACTATTATGTGAAATGGAAATCATAAGCTAGAAACACATGCAACCATCAAAACAACATAAGAACACAATTATTTATAGGGAAACCCAATACGAAAAAGCCATTCCAATTATTTTCATTAATCATATGAGAATGAGAAACTATTACAATGTCTTGCTTCAAACCTAAAACACACCCTACACTTTAAACTTGTTCTCCTACTAATTGTCCTGCTCTGGCCAACACTTGGTCAATTCAAGGTCCCATATTTCTCCTATTTCCTTGCACGATTCCTGAGGAAATTATCTCCTAAATAATAGGGGAATTCACTATTCCCTTGTGAAAATCCAAAGTAATTGATCGCTTGCCTCAATGCCCAGCATGTACACTCAACTAGTATACAATTAATAATTCCAATGTGTCTTTTCCTCCACTTTAGTTTTGAAATTCAAATTCCATGCATGTATAGGTTATTTTTAGTTGATTTACTATTTTAATTGAGAGATCTTTGAGTTAACAAGAATTCTACTACTTAACTGACCTTCAACTCACTCAACTAGTTGCTTGAGCTCAGTTAATTGAGTCAAACAGAGAATAACTTAATTAGTTTGCTAAAATTTAGCAACACTACATGCACAACTCTACTTCTAGCATATAACTAGAATTTATTGAGTAAACAAGTAGACAAGTCCATGTCACACAAGTTAACTGCTATCCAAGTCATCTTGCTGATTTTGAAATCAAATTACTAAATTTGACTAAGGAACAAGTCAAATTTAGCCTTTCTTGCTACATTTTCTAATGCTCCCTCTTACCAAGAAAGGGATTTTGAACCACCCATATTCTGAACCTGTGGAATTTGAATTTCCCTCTTGAAAATTCCTTTTTCAATAGATCTGCATCGTTCTTCTTACTTGGAATCTACTGTAGCATAATAATTATCCTTTACACAAAATTATGCAAGTGATGGTATCTGATATCAATCTGTTTGGACCTGTCATGAAGTATTGGAATCTCAGAGAGTTTGATACAATTCTGATTATCAAAATAAATAATTTTCGAACCCATCTACTAACTGAAAAGACCCACAAGTATTTTCCTCATCCATATGGCCTCACATGCTTCTTGACTTGTAACTATGTATTCAACCTTTGTTGAGTTTAGTGCCACATGCCTTTGTTTCCTACTATGCCAAGAAATAGTTGCACACCCAACACTAAAGATAGCACCCGAATTACTTTTCTTTTCTGATGGACTCCCAACCCAATCTGCATTAGTGAAACCATGGAACTTCACTCCCTTTGTCCTCCTGTACCATACCCCATACTTAGTTGTGACTCTGAGGTATCTCAAGACATGCTTCGTTTCCTTCTAATAAAGCTTGGTAGACTTCACCATGGCTTGACTCAACTGATTAGTTGCATAATGTATTCGGGGCCTTATGTTCACCAAATACATTAAGCATCCCACAAGCTATCTGTAGATGGTAGCATCTACTAACTCCCCTAAGGAAGCACTCTCCTTCCTCCAATTTGTAGCTAGAGGTGTGCCAATAGCCTTGCAGTTCTCCATGTAAAACCTCTGAAGTTTTCGAAGGCGTACTCCCCTTAACTCACAAACATCTAACCATCACCCTGCCATACTTCCAGCACAAGGAAGTAATGTATCAATCCCATGTCTTTCATCTTAAATTATCTTCCAAGGTCCTCCTTGCAAGACTGAATCAACTTCTCATCTCCTCTAAGTATCAAGTCATCAACATGCAATACCAATACAAGCAACTTGCCATATACCACAATGTGATAGAGGTTGGCATCGGCTTCACTTTTGTTGAATCCTGATCCACTGAGATATGTATAAATTCAAGTGTACCATGTTCAGGGTGCTTGTTTGTGACCATAAAAGGATCTTTTGAGTGTCTCAAATCCCTCAGCTGCTCTATGTAAATTTCTACCTCAACAACACCATTGAGAAAGGTGGTCTTCACATCAATTTGGTGGATCTTCCACCCCATCTGTGTAGCTAATGCTAGAATGGTTATGATTGAGGGATATCTTTCCACTGGTGCAAATGTTTCATCATAGTCCACTCCCTTTACCTAAGTGAAGCCTTTGGCCACAAATCTAGCCTTGTACTTCTCCATGCTCCCATCAGTTGCATGTTTCACTTTGTAGATCCATCTAGAACTAACTACTGACTTTTTCTCTGGAATCAAAACCACCTCCCATACACTATTCTTCATGATGGAGTCATACTCATCCACCATGCCATCAACCCACACTATTTGAGAAACTGCTTCCTCAAATGAAGAAGGCTCTCAGTCAATGAGCTTTGCAATGAGAGCCATATACCCAATGTACCTATCTCGTGACCTCCTCTTCTTATGCTTAGATGAAGGAGCTCCCACATGCTAATGTGCATCATGTATTGATATGAACTGTTTAGTCAATTTAGTGTTATCTAAATTGCTAGTATTAATTGTCAACCCGGGGTTCATAAACTGATGAAGTGTGGTGCACTATATGTGCTTAGTTAACCTCTTTCTTACTTCGTTGTTTTATAAGGTTATAATGTTCAACTCTTCCTAACCTTCTGCTTTCAACATATAGTACTATGTTAAGCACGATTAAGAATAAGTCCAAAAAAGTAATCAAGCTCTAAGGTGACAAGTAAGAAAAACCACTTTAAAGACCAGTTATAATGTTCAACTCTTCCTAACTCCCTGCTTCAACATACCATACTATGTAAACACGATTAAGAAGTAGTTAGAAATAAGTCTAGAAAGTAATCAAACTTTAAACTTGCAAGAAAAGAGCTTGAAAGAAATAACTTGAA
>APFE031593215.1:97904-108640 GCA_000404065.3 Pinus taeda
CCTTAGAATAGGATTTCCATTTGCATTAGACACTTTAGGAAACCAACAAAAACAAAACCCCAAAACAAAATAAAATCTTTAAAACAACGAAGTAAGAAAAAGGTTAACTAAGCACATATGGTGCACCACACTTCATCAGTTTACGATACCCGGATTGATAATTTATGTAGAGCAATTTAAGACGTTAAATTGACTAGACAACATGTACTTACATGTTTACCGATGAAATGTCTATCATGTTCTAGGCATTCTACGTTTTTGGCTTCAAGTTGGAATGTTTGGAATTGTTGTCATGATAATTATGATTCTTGAAAGCTACAAGAAGTTCTAGGTGGTGGTATGGAGTCTAACCTGAAAAAGTGGCTCATATATTGGAACCGTTGGCACAAAACTGGAGGATTTAGGTCATAAACACATGGAAGCAGGCTTTTGCATGTAGTTGGGGCCTCATAACCTCACTCTTGCTTTGTTGTGCATGCGATTGGGGTGTTAGTTCAGTGAAAAATGGTTTCAGCTCAAGGATTAATCACCTGGGGTAGTTGTTCAGCTCCTGAGTGATTTGTAGTCACTATAGGATGTTAGTAAGTGTTCAATTTGTGGGCCACACTTACTTAATTGGAACTTGGAGGCCAGGTCATGTCATAGTATAACTTAGCTTCACATTTACCCTGGGAGCTTGTAAAAGAGGGTAAATACTGGGAGGGGTGGACATCTATGGAGATAAAAATATGCCACACACTTAATAACCATATAAAATAATAAGTAAGCGCATAGTCAGACAATGATACAATGCTAACATCAATAAAGTAGTTTGCCAACATAAGAATAAGGTAATCATATCATATACCATCCATTTGTTTTAAGTGAAATCCCACAATGCATGAAGACACATTAAGAAATAGTACGCCAAGAGTTTAAAGGAACTTTCAATTCATTAAGCTGAGAATATCTATGGCACCATCACAAAAGATCCCCATCAAATCCATAAGTGGAAATGGACAATTACTTCTTGTATTCACTAGAAGATCCTTAGTTCTCAAAACAATATGCCCCAAAATGATTCCAAAGCTAAAAGTCCTTTACAATGGGTCATGAGGGCACATTTATAGAAAAGGGTGACTCTTGGTCTACCCGTGACTCTTAAGCTACCTCATGACCTTTCATATTCCCATGAGAATCTCCTCCACTGTAGTCCCTATCCTACTATGCACATGTGAAAGAAATGTTTCTATTCTAATAATTTAACAATATACTATTCTCGAACATCTACATGTAGTTGTTGCACAAGAAATAAATGCCAAAGCTTGTATTCAATTGCCACGTTGACCACCTTTTGTTGCTCTTCCCCATGTCCGCGAAGACACTCTAAGGCATCTATTATTAGAGTTTTCTTTTTTATCTTCATCCGATTTGACAGAGTTACCAGCTTGGTGTGTATCCTCGCTATTTCTATCATGTACTGAGCAATTGTCTCTTTTGTCACCTGCAATTTCTCCATGGTATAGCTCTGTTTGAGAGGATTAAGAAATGCCTAAATTTCCTAGAGAAATTATTCTCACTTCCTCACTTCCCCGACTGCTCCGATATAAGGGACTTTGTGTACTTCAATCACAGATTCTAACCCACTCAGCAAATGCTTATATGAACTTAGAACTATGTCTACATCCTTTTCTAATTTGTCTCATGATTGGAACTTGATGCAAATTTAGACTTTGTCATTTAGAGCAGTAATCCAACTCTTTGTAGGGAGAGTCGTTAGCACATCTAGATATTTGGTAGTCCATTCACACATATTATTGATAGTTGTGGTGGCTTATATGAGCACAATTGTCTTCTCCTTAGCTTTTGTTTGTATGATTGGGAATGGTGTTATAGTTTGATGCAACTTCAACATCTCTTCATAAACTACATTCATGGATTCCTCTAAAGTTGCTACCTCTTATGTGATGGATGCTTGCAACTCCTTTTCACTTGAATGACATAGGCATCGAATTTTATTCTCTTCTTCTGCCTTGACGACTCTTTTCTCAACAACGTAAAGCTTCCCCTGAAGTTCTACAATCTGCTTGTTCATCCTGCTCACATTAAGCTCCTATGCAGTCACAATGGTGGCTCCAGCCAAAGAAATCATCTTAGGGTTCATAGTAGTATCAAGGAAAATCTCTTTCTCTATAGTTAATGATAAAGGTTTGGCAGGGTTCTTGGCATAACATTTTCTTCTCCCCTTCATAATCTTACATTTGACCTAATCAAAATTCAATCTAGTAAGTTCCAATACCTCTTCCTCTTCCTCATCTGGAATTCCCAATTCCTTGAGTAGCAGGTGTTTGTCGGTAATTGTGTGGATGGAGGAATGTCCAATGGAGGGAGATCAATCTGCATATTAGACCCTTGACCCTATTGTTGTTGCTAGAGATTGAGCTTAGCTTTCTTATTGACATCTCCCTGCTACTTATTCATTTCTTCCTCTTCCTACCTCCTTTTATCTTCTTCAGATTTTCTCTTTTGTTCTTCTTCAATTATTTTCTTTTCTCTATCCTCTTCTTCTTGTTTTCTTTTGAGTTCTTCTTCTTCATTTTTCTCTCTCTAGCTACTTCTCTTCTTATCTCTTTCTGATTTCTTCGTATTCTTGCATTTTCTTCTGCTCGACCTCCTGTACCTTTCATTCTTATTCTTCCTTCTTAAATCATTCATCTTCCTCATGATTCCTCTTCCTTTCTTCTTCCTGCTGCTGTTCTTGGGGATCTCCAACCTACTGGTCTCTTTTCCTTTGTGATTGTCTTAGCTCTTCCTCCCTTTTTCCCCTTATCTCTTGTTTTTTCCTGATACGATATGCATTTGTTTCCTCTAGGGTTTCTTCATCTTCGTCTCCCTCTTGCTCATCCGATGGGTCTTCCTAGTTGTTGATTTTATGCTTCTTTTATTTTCCCCCTATCTTTTGTTGCTCTTTTTTTCTTTTAAGCATGTTTTCTCTAGCTTGTAGGCTTATGCTTTCTTGATATTGTTTGACCTACTCATCTTCCTTTTCTTGTTGTTTTCTTGGCCTTAATTCCCTGACAACATTATACCAATTTATGACTTTATATTCATGGAAATGCTTGTTGTGAACATATGACCAACTAAAACATGCTTTCTTGTGATGTGCTGCCACAATCTCCTTTGGATCATATTTATTGTGGCTCAAATCCACAAAGAAGAATCCTTTCATTTCTTTAGCTTCTGTTTCAGCTTCTTTGAAACTCTTGAGGGTGTATGCTCCAATAGTAAAAGGGAAGGAGGGCCACGGATTTTTCTTGCCTTTGTGTAGTGTTTTAGAGAAACTTGTGGCCATCTGGTAGAAAACCTCCTACAACAACAACTTGTCTGTCACAAACCTAGGGAGAGCATGAGGGGGTTAATATGAGTCAAAAAATCTGATGAAGGTGCCCTCTTCAATGGGAAACTAATCTGCCACTCTAACTATTGTTTCCTTAGCTCTCTTAGACATACAAGAAGCATATTTTCCAAAGAGAAATTGGTACAAATGAGCAATAAATGACTTGGAAGTGGTTTCATGCATACTCTTATAGCTTGGGTCCTAAAAGATCTTGTAATGAAGGTGCACAACCTCCGACACCTTGAGGGTCCAGTTGTAGCTCCATCCTTCAAAATGACATCTCGCACACACTATATCCAAGAGGTATGATGCCATATAAAATTCTAATGGTTAGTTGTTCTCTAGGTTCTTCATTTCCTGTACATTGGTCCGCAAATTTGAAGCCATAATACTTGCCCAATTGAAGATAGTTCCCCTGGTAGCCACTGTGTACACGATAGGGACCCATGTCCCAAGAAAGGTATCAATATATGACTTGTCATATAACTTGTTCATCATCGTTGCCATAAGATGACAGACCTTCCTAAGGCCCTCTGTTTTGTAAACCTTATCAGCCTTGATCAGGAACTTGGAAGGTTCTTGCCACCATGACTTTAGAATATCTTTAGTTGACATATGGAAGTTTCACTACCACCTAATGTTGAATGTCTCCTATCTCTCTATTAGCTTATAGTAGGAAGAAATATCTGTAGCAATGAAGGAAAAGAAATCTTTTCCTGTGTGACTCCTTATAACCCATCGATCTGTATCAATATTTTGTAGTATCTAGTAAATGGTTTCTACACATGGTAATACTATTGGATGTGTGTCTACTTTGTGAAGCCATGACCTCTTGATATTCATGTATACCTTGAATTCCCCCTGATCCTAGGGGATATTTTCTTTGAGAATTCTAAATATATGTCAAATCATGAGAGCTTGGTGGCCTTGTTGATATTGCATGTCATGACCCAGTAGATTGGTGGTGGCGATCCTTCTGGAACTTCTTGGACATTGTTGTCTACACTTTTGCAGGAAGCCTTGACCTCCAAGGGTGCCATCTCTCCAAAGAAATATGATATCAATATACAATCCATATAAATGTCACTTGACATTTCAAACAAAAAATCCCAAAATGAGAACAACGATATAAATAATATTAATTAGTGTAACGATTGTGAACCGAGCTTCGAAATGTGAGGGATATGATAAGCAATCTTGAGCTTGAGATTAGTTTAAGGGAAGGTCGTTGGGTCACACAATTTTGGGGGCTCGCAAAACCCGAAGGGAATAAACTAGCGAGATTTATGATCATATATGCATTCATGACCTATAGCTTACATATTTACCATATGTTTAGTGAAATGTCTATCATGTTCTAAGTAGTCTAGGTCAAATCTAGCTTCAAGTTGGAATGCTTGGCATTGTTGTCATGTTAATTACGATTCTGTAAAGTTGCAGGCAATTATAGGCAGTGGACTAGAGGCTAACTTGAAAAAATAGCTCATATCTCAGCACTGCTAGCACAAAATTGGATGATTTAGGTCATATATGCATGGAAGCGGGCATGTGCATGCCGTTGAGGCCTCATAAATGTACTCTTGCCTTGTTTTGCATGCAGTTGGTGTGTTAGGTCAGTTAAAAAGGGTTCCAGCTCAGGGATTGATCACCTGGGGTGGTTGTTCAACTCTTGAGTCATCTGTAGTCCCTGTAGGTTATCAGTAAGTGTTCAGTTTGTAGGCCCCACTTCCTTAACTAGAACTTGGAGGTTGGGTCATGTCATAGTAGCATTCAGCCTCACATTTATCTTGGGAGCTTGTAAAAGTGGTTAAATTTTGGGAGGGGTGGTTACACCTAAGGATTTAAATATGGAGACAGAAATGTGCCACACACATAAATGAAAACGATCTCGTAATAATGGAAGGAACAATAATAGGATCATAGATTTAGAATACAACTTGGAAAAATAGAAAATTAATCCAAGAACATTACTTTTGGGAAATTTGAGATGAACAATGTGTACTCTTTTGGGAGGACTAATGGAAATCATTACCCAAACTTCAAAACAAAGCAGACTTACAACCATACAAAGACATATTAATAGCATAAGGAAAAATCAAGACAAACTAGTATTCAAAAGCACAATCTGAGCAACTTAAATGGAGAATTTGGAGCAATAATAATAAACGAGGATCACTACCAGAAGGATGTATTTGGGAGATATTTTGGAAAGAGATAAATAGTAGAAAAATAGGGAAAATAGAGGAAGAAAACAAATTAATATATGGTTATAGAACAAATGGAAACTACAACCTTAAGGAAGCATATAAGCTAGCTAAGAAAATCTCAAATCAACCTTCTTACGCCTAGAAATCAAAGGGGGCAAGGAGGAGATAGGAATAAATAATTAACCAATCACATATTTTAGTCATTCATGAACCATATTTTCAAGGGCACTCGTGATCCAGGTGGATATTGGTGGCCACCTGCCAATTCCACTTGGACCCCCACAATTGTTTCTTTAAGCTTTTCAATTTCCTTAATTGTAGCACAGTTTACTATTTTTAGCAGTTTTTCGGGTCCTAAACTTCCGGAGCCATTTTGAGGCCCTAAACGACGTTTTTTGGGAAAACTGGGAGCAACTTGGGACCATGACTTGATGTTGCTCTCCCAAAAGTTGTATTCCTTGAATAGATCTTTCTAACGAGGTATTGTGTGCATCAAACAGAGATCATATGCCAAAGTTACGACACCGGGAATTTGATGTACCAATTTACCCAAAACGGGGCCCATAGTTTGGCGCTTCGTCTCCTAGGTTTAGGTTTTTGGATGTTTAGGGTTTTCCATTATTTCTCAACAATAAATAGGCCTTCGAACCTCATCGTAAGACAGTTCAGAGGCATGTAGCCGCCACATCTCTTCTTAGAGATAAGCTACCATCACCCTAGCTAGTTTATTTCCACTTTTGTTTGTAAGCATATTTTAGTATTTTACAGTAATGAATTGAAGTATTATTTCTACTGCATCTCCCTACTTATGGTTATATCTGTAATTTGTTGCGTTCCTGTTTAAATCTGGATCAATTGTATTAGAGCAGTTTTCTCTTTCTCCGTCTTCCTTTGCATGTCCCCAACAAGGTCGAGATATAAGGAGTTTGGGCTTGAATTGGTCAAACCTTTGCAAGACCAGCCTCACAAATCCCGACGGCGTCCCATGGCGGATGAAAAGAAAGACGAGGGGCAGAAGATCTTATCAAAATATTTCTCAAAGAGGCCCTCAAGCGACAAAGGAACACGATGATGGACAACTTTGCCCAGATCCTTCAGCGACTACCCAGGGGCGACACATCTACTTCCAACAGCTACTCTGGAAGTGCCACACCCTTTAAGGTACAAGTTAACTTTGACATTCTCATATTTGAGGGTTAGATAGATGCAGACGTCGTAGATAAATGGTTAAATCTGCTAGAAGGGTATTTTTCTATTCATGATTTTTCCAGCCAGGAAAAGATTACTTTCGCTCTTCTCAAAGTCGCCCCCCACGTCAAGGACTGGTGGGAAACCTACTGCGAGCAAAAGGATGAAAGTATGACCTCATTGTTTTCAGCCAAACCCACTTGGAATTCATTTTGGGCTGCCATCAAGGAGCAGTACTACACTGTCGGAAGCTATGATGATCAATACATAGAGTGGACCACGCTGCGGCAGGGAAGGGACCAAGACGTACTAGAGTTTACCAATATTTTCCATACCCTTCGCACAAACTTGGGTATCAAGGATTCGAAGTAGCATTTGGTACTCAAATACCGTGGTTGCCTACACAGGTACATCCAGGAAGAAATAGAATTCCTGAACATCTCCTTGCTCGGCACGACATACCGATATGCCGTCAAGATCAAGCAAAAGTTTAAACAAAAGAAGCGAGACTTTGGATCTGCGAATTTGAAGCAAGGTAAAGGTGCCCCCAAACCGCAGAACAAAGGACAAAGACAAGGAGGGGTAGCCCAAGAAAACCTGCCAAAGCTACAAATAACAACGCTGCGAAGCTGAAAAAGGACACGGGAAAGTGGTGTGAGTTCCATAAGAGCTCCACTCACAACACAAGTGAGTGTCGGGCCAAGTAGTCACTGGCGGTCGAGCTAAAGGTTTCAAAATCAGATGCATGTTCCGACTCTGAGCCAAAACCCGACAAGGGGAATGACAAAGGGAAGAATATTATCGATGTGTAGCCCAATGCCACCATTGCCATCACGAAGATCCTAAAGGAGGAACTCGAAGATCCAGAGGAGGAGGAGCACCTCTTCCACTCCTGGATGTGGGTAAAGGGCTCCCCGCTACAGTTCATTGTCAACATCGAGAGCCAAAAGAACCTCATTTCGGCAGAGGTCACGAAGCAGCTAAGCTTACCGACCACAACACATCCACAACCGTACACCATTGGGTGGCTTGACCAAGGACGACATCTTCGCATGAGCCAGCAGTGTCGCCTTCCATACAACATCAAGCCCTTCATGGATAAGGTATTGTGTGATGTTGCTCCCCTTGATGTTTGTGATGTATTATTAGGCCAACCATACTTGTGGAAGCGACATGTTTTGTATGAATCAAGGCCCTATGTTGTTATTGTTACTTTGGGAAATAAGTTGTACAGGATACTGGAGGTAGCACCGCCTACCGCCATCTCTTTGGTTACTGCAAAACAATGCAGTAAGCTCATTTCCAAAACTGGGAAATTTGTTTTCCTAATGATACACCCTCAAGGAAAGAATAATACGGTGGCCACTACCTCCAGACAGGGCCCCTCCACACGTCAAATACAAATGGACAAGGTTGTGGAGGAGTACGAGGACATCTTCACCTCCCTCGCAAGGGTTCCTCTACACCGTCAGGTCAAACACTCCATTGATCTGACCCCATGTGCACCTCTGCCCAATGGACCAATCTATCGGCACTCCATTCTGGAGAACGAGGAAATCAAGAGGTAGATTCAGGAGCTATTGTAGAAAGGTCACATTTGTCAGAGTTCATCACCCTGTGGGAGCCCGATCCTGTTGGTACAGAAGAAGGATGGGACTTGGAGACTTTTTATTGACTATCAGGTGCTGAATAAGATCACTATACGTAATAAGTGTCTGATCCCATAGATTGATGACCTCGTGGACCAACTGAAGGGGGAAAAATATTTCAACAAGATCGATTTGAAGTCAGGATATCACCAGGTACCAATCGAACCCTCCGATGTGTGGAAAACTGCCTTTAAAGCCAAGGAGGGCCTTTTCAAATGGTTGGTTATGCCTTTTGGATTGACGAACGCTCTTGCAACCTTCATGACGCTAATGGATGACATATTGCGGACATTCACCAACTCATTTGTAGTGGTATACTTGGATGACATCCTGATCTTTAGCTAGAGTTGGGAAGAGCACCTCCACCATATCCAACAGGTTCTCCAAACACTGCGGCAACACAAGTTATGTGCCAATTTGGAGAAATGCACTTTTGGCATGACCCAGGTTCAGTATCTGGGATACATCATTGATGAATTGGGGGGTGCATGTGGATCTAGCCAAGATCCAAGTCATTCAAGATTTTCCATCTCCAACCACTCTGACAGAGCTCCGCAACTTTCTAGGTTTTGCTAACTTCTACTGTAGGTTCGTGTTCGGATTTTCTCATATCACTTGGCCCTTGAGTCAAGTCACCAAGGGAGGAGCGAAAGCAACATTTTTTTGGTCTGAATCTCAACAGAGGGAATTCAAAGAGTTGAAAGATTGCCTCTGCTCGGAACCAGTGCTTGCATTACCAGACTTGCAGCAACCATTTGAGGTCGAGACAGATGCCTTTGACTATGCTATTGGGGCAGTCCTTACTCAACACGGGCATCCAATGGCATATCACAGTGAGACACTTTCAGACACAGTTCGAAAGTATCCCACTTATGACAAAGAGATGTATTCCATTATGCAGGCCTGCCAATAATGGAAGCATTACATTTTGGGGAAGAAAACAGTCATCCACACAGACCACCGGCCCTTATAGTTCATACAGACCCAAGGGAAACTATAGAATGATTGCCATCAGAAGTGGTCCACATGCCTGCAACAATTCCATTTGAATATCAAGTATAAGAAGGGCAGCAAAAATAATGTTGCATATTGCCTCAGTCAACCACAGATCATGGCATTAACCACCGTGCTCAACTCTTGTGGGCACGAGACTTCTGATTTGCCGCTTCTCTACAAAAGCAACCCTGAATTTGGCCATAAATTGTTGTACTTGATGGCAACCCACCTGTAGCAGAACAACTCACTTGTACATGGTAACTAGATGAATCTACAGAAGAGATATCAGATGTGACAAAATGCATGACAATAGTATTTATAGATGTGATGAAATGCAGGGCAACTTCAAGGAATCAGTTCAGAAGGCAACTCTCTCAGATGAAAGATAACAGTATAGTAGGTAAACAACAAGAATGAAGAAAGAAAGGTATATGCAGGTTCACTATATACCAAGCCGCGTATAAACGCAAGTTCACTATATACAAAGGCGCGTATATCGTACACACGCACTTTCACAGAAGGAAAGGCACATACATGTTGGAAAACTAAGTTTTGGTCTGTGGTATTTGGTCCATGGTATTTTGGTATTGGTCCATGGTATTTGGTCCAAGGTATTGACCCCAGGTATTGGGTCCAAGGTATTGGTCCTACGTGGTTTTGGACCATGGTATTGAGAAAGGCCCAAGACTATAAAAGGAGGAGAAGATCATTAGGCCAATGTGTAAGTCTCGAATATCTAATGTAGTATGAGATCCAGTCGGTAGGTTTTGGGTTTATGATGCTTTGCTTGTCTGAGCCAAGGAGGAATCTCAGTGGTTGATGGAGGACAAGATCTAATGATGGATCGGGATCTTATGGCTTGGAATGAATCATCTCTATATGGTTTGATCATGCTTATTCTAGATCTATATACTAACGCATGTGATGTTCTGTAAATATTATGATCTAGGTATAACTAAAGTCTGGAATAGTTACAAAATTATGAATGAATATTTACAGATGTATACATTGGTTGACTTTGATAAAAGCGCGTATATATGCAGGTTAAACACGTCTAAGTAGCGTATACCATATGAACTATGATGTTTGAAGTTACAAGTAGTTCTGGTTGTTGATGCAAAGTTTTGAGTTCTGGTGATTGTTTACTGGTGACAGTATTTTGCATATTCAGATTTGTTGATTGTGATTAGCTTCAATATTGATGGATGAGATCTAATAATGCATCAGGATCATAATGACTTATCTTTATGTGATCTGATGGACTTGTTGGGTTGTGTTATATTCTTTCCACGACTAACCTACGTAGTGAACCGGGGGGTT
>APFE031593220.1:0-30603 GCA_000404065.3 Pinus taeda
AATTTATAAATTATATTATTTTATATAATAATATTGTATTCATGTTTTTTTAATATTGGTTATTTTATGATTTTTTTTAATAGTGCATTTAATTATGTTACAAGTTGTTAGGATGAGTTTGTATACTAATAATATAATTTCAATGTTGTATGTTGCAGAAAAATTATCAATACCAAAGTTGCTCCTATGGGGTCGAAGACATTATCTATTTTTATGTTTTGTAAAGTTGTAAGAAAAAAACATTTTTTTTTTTAATTGGGCCCATCAAAGAATGTAGATGAACACAAACTATCCTTAATAAAATGAGTAGACTCTTTTTCGTTGGAGGGGAATTCAACCCCTCCAAAAGGCTCTTAGGAAGGTTAAATGGTAACCCTCCTTTGAGTTGTGTTCTTTTGCTCATGGTTTTCATGATTTTTAGTTTTTACGAGCTCCAATATCCACAAACACAAATATATCATTGTATTATAATAATAATTTATAAACATGTTTTAAACATATTCCCAACATACACACAAATGAAAAAATTCATTTTATTCACATAAATCATTTAATATTTTTTCAATGTTTTAAACATCTTCCCCATATACACATAAAATGGAAAAACCACTCTTATTCACATAAATCATTTAACAGTTTTACAATTTTTAAACATCTTCCCAACATGCACACAAACGACAAAATCATTCTTATTCACATAAATTATAACCATTTTAACCTAAATTTATTTTATATTTTAATTTCTATTTTTTTTTTTTAGATTGATTTTTTGTTTGTTTTTTTCTAAATTATATATTTTTTATTATAAGTATGTTCTAAGAATTATATTATATTTTACATAAATTTAATATTTATATTGATTTTTTATAGATTTAAATTAAATATTAATATGTTATTTAGTTTGTAAATATCTAAATGTTTTTATTATTTAGTTGTATTATTTAGTTGTATGTTTGTGTATTGGTTTTATTATTTATATATAATAAATATATTCTTAATGCTTATTTATACATAAATATATATATTTGGGTTATAATGTATGCTTTAGATTCTTTACTTTGTATGTATATGAATGTATTACTTTTAGAATTGACATAGTGCTATTATTAGTTGCATTTGGATAGCTAAAATTTATTTGCTAAGCATTTTATTTTTGTGTGTATCAATGAATAGGATATCCACTTCTATATGATGTGTCTGAATGTATTATTGAGAGAGTTTGCATTACTTGTATGTACTTCTTTGGATTATTCTTCTATGTTTGTGAATGTCTCATTTTGCATGCTTTTGAGTATTCTCTCATTGTTTATTTGCATGTATATGCCTCTATTAATTGAGTATGCCTAGAGTGTTAGAGTGGTGGCTTCATTGTTTGTGTGTATATAAATGCATTTTTTTAATAGTTGCTTGTATTATCTTGAGTGTTTTTTCAATATTCCTTCATTATTTGCTTGAGTGTGTATTTTTTTAGTATTCTTGTGTATGGATATTGTTTGCTTGTATATTTATGAATGCATTCTCTATACTTGTGTGTATATTATTTACTTGTATTCTTTATATGTATATAAATCTATTCTTTGTTGCATTTGTATGTGACTTGTTTACTTGTATTCTTTGTATGTGTATGAATATATTCTTTATGTGTATATGAATCTATTCTTTTCTACATTCGTATGTGTCTTGTTTCCTTGTATTCTTCGTATGTGTATGAATATGTCTTTTATGTTGTGTATGAATCTATTCTTTGCTACAATTGTATGTGTTTTCTTTAATTGCATTCTTTCTATGTGTATGGATGTATTCTTTGTGTGTATGAATCTATTCTTTGCTACATTTGTATGGGTCTTGTTTAATTGTATTCTTTGTATGTGTATGGATGTATTCTTTGTGTATGAATCTATTCTTTGCTACACTTGTATGTGTCTTGCATAGTTGTATTCTTTGTATGTGTATATGGATGTATTCTTTCTGTGTGTAAATCTATTCTTTGCTACACCTTTATTCTTTGTGTGTATGAATCTATTCTTCGATACATTTGTATGCCTCTTTTTTAATTGTATTCTTTGTATGTGTATGGATGTATTCTTTGTGTGTGTCTTGCATAATTGTATTATTTGTATGTGTATAGATGTATTATTTGTGTGTATGAATCTATTCTTTGCTACACTTGTATGTGTCTTGCATAATTGTATTCTTTGTATGTGTATGGATGTATTCTACGTTTGTATGAATCTATTCATTGCTGCACGTGTATTCTTTGTGTGTATGAATCTATTCTTTGATACATTTGTATGGGTCTTGTTTAATTGTATTATTTGTATGTGTATGGATGTATTCTTTGAGTGTATGAATCTATTATTTGCTACACTTGTATTCTTTGTGTGTATGAATCTATTCTTTGCTACATTTGTGTGTGCCTTGCATAATTGTATTCTTTGTATGTGTATGGATGTATTCTACGTGTGTATGAATCTATTATTTGGTACACTTGTATTCTTTGTGTGTATGAATCTATTCTTTGCTATATTTGTATGGGTCTTGTTTAATTGTATTCTTTGTATGTGTATGATGTATTCTTTGTGTGTATGAATCTGTTCTTTGCTACACTTGTATGTGTCTTGCATAATTG
Source organism: Pinus taeda (assembly GCA_000404065.3). Taxonomy (NCBI): domain Eukaryota; kingdom Viridiplantae; phylum Streptophyta; class Pinopsida; order Pinales; family Pinaceae; genus Pinus; species Pinus taeda. The sequence goes on from APFE031593220.1 coordinate 2,630, forward strand.
TATTCATAATGCGGGTATGAATCTTTCTTTTTATATTTGTATATATATTATTTACTTATAAATATACTAGTGTAGTTTCTGTGAATGTATTTTTTAAAATATATTTTTATATGATATTAAATATACTATCATTATTTCTATATATAAATATATTGTTTAGAATATTAACTAGTAAATAAATTAGTTTAAATATTTTTCAAAATGCTATTTATTATTATTATTATTATTTAGTTTTTCCTTTTATTTTTTTGCTTAAATTTTATTTTATTTTTTTTTCTTTTTGATTTATTTCCATATAAAAATATTAAAGGTTTGTAATATTTATTTATCATTTTAAAATGAAAAATAATATACATATTACAATAATATTAAAAAGTACATAATATTAACCTTCCAAGTACAACTCAATTAACATTAATTTGTAATAACACATATCAATTAATTATTTCATATTAAAATCAATACAATAAATTAATTTTATTTAAAATTTCACTAATTTTATATAATAAAAAAACCAGAATACTAAAATTTAATAATATGTGGAAAAAATATTAATTCTAAAATTTTGTTAATGATAATATTTGTTTTAAAAATAATAAAGGAAATAAATACTTTTCAATTTTCATAACTTACTAATTAACTTATAAAATAAATGTAATTTTCAACATCATAATATCTATACTCAATCTCCATCACATGCATAATTTAATGTTAATTCTAAAATTCATAATAAGCATAATAAATGTGATGTGTGTGAACATGTCACCTTGTGAGTCAATATGTGTAATGTTTGTGGGTATGTGTATGTTTGTGTGCACCCTTTGTTTGTTTATTGTGTGCATGTATGCATGTGAGTGATTGTGCCTCATTGGAAATGGATTGTGTGGGTGCGAGTCAGTGGTTAGTCTCATTCCAATGATGGACCATTTTTGGGGTCATATAAGCTCTCACCTTCACGTGGTTGACCCTGTTAGTAGAGATTTTACATCTCCAAACCAAGAGGAGCTTTCTATAGAGTCTTTTTTAATTTATTTAAAACATAACATTAACTTCAAAACATTAAAATAAATTTTTAATCATAAATTTTTTATTTAATTTTTAAAACATTTAAATATGCCATCTTATTATAAAATAATTTGAAATATATATGTTTTTAAGCTATATATTAATTATTGAAATAAACTAATATAATTTGAATAAATATATAATGGTTAATTATTATCCTGTTTTATTATAAAAATTAATTTAAAAATATATAAATATCATTCATATTTAATTATTAAATCTCTAGAATATATTAAAATATTTCTTTTTATAATAAATATATATTTGTTTTTTAAGGTGCTCTCTAACTTAGTTGAAATGCTATAATAAAAAGAAAAAATTAAATAGATTAATATAATGTAAACATTTTAACAAATTCTAAATAAAATTAAAATTAATAAAATAAAAATAAATCTATAAAAATGAAAATGACTCGTGGTATTTGAAAAACATGGTATTCATGTGGAACATAGTCTATTAAAAGGGTGAAATTAAACTAGCCTAAATCAAATCTATTTTCACTCTAAAAAAAGTTTTTCATTTCAAGAGACCAAATCCTTCTTGATGTTTGAATGTGGTAAGATGAAATCTAAATTGCTTATATTAATTTCCTCTCCACCTAGGTTCAATTCTCATAAGTAATATGATGGATGTTTACAACATCAACAAAATATGAATGCTCCTCATATGAGATATACCACATTGTAAATCTAAATTGCTTATATTAATTTCCTCTCCACCTAGTTTCAATTCTCATAAGTAATATGATGGATGTTTACAACATCAACAAAATATGAATGCTCCTCATATGAGATATACCACATTGTACTTTTATATATATATATGAGGGATCGCTCAATTGGTTTAGTGTTCATAATTAAAGCACCTACGTTATTGATAGATCATGAGAGTTAGCTCAATTGGTTGAGTCTTCATTGTTATTGAGAGATCATGAAGGTTAGCTCAATTAGTTGAGTCTATTTAAAACACTTTTATTGTTGGAGTTAGGCTCTATTCATAAATGGTTTTAAATAATAATAAATTTTAATATAAAATAAGTGAACATTGATATTTTTAAATATTATACTTTATAAATATAATTTAAATATAATAATTAAAATAAATAAATATGTAATCAACTAAATAAATAGTTGATTTCCATTAAGTTTTACACATTAATTAAATTAAGTTTCCTATATACCTCCTAACTTGCCTATATGCCTCAAACTATTTAATAACCCAAAAACTATGAATTAATAAATAATAAATAATTATACATATTAAATATTTATAAATCCCTAAATAATTAATAAATATTATATTTAATATTTATTTTAACCACTTAAAAAATATTAATTCAAATGATAACTAGTAAAATTTAATTCTTCCTCTATTAAAACTTTATACTCCTAAAATAAGTTAATCATTTTCCTAAAATATGTTAACCATGATAAAAGTAATTTGTGAAGTACAAAAAATGGAATATCTCAATATATAAAATAAATAATAACAACCATTATTACAAAATAATATAATCTACATAAAATATGGTTTTTAATATTTTTATTAAATTTAATTATAAAAAATAAAAACATTCTCAAAACCATATAATAATATTTTTTAATAAAAAAACTCTAATTTTTAAATATATAATAATCTTTTAATAAAAAAACTCTAATTATAATAATATATGTGATATTAGTTAGATGAACTATAATAATATATGTGATATTAGTTAGATGAATTATAATAATATATGTGATATTATATTAAGTTAGATGAATATTCTTGCTGGCATGTCTTTTTAGGTATTCCCATTAACGTGTGAGTTTGTTTTTTTTAACCTTTGTCATTAAAAAAGAAGTGGTATTTTGGGTAAAAAGAATGATAATTATTTGACCAACCTTCACTTGGAGGGAAAACTTTATAATTTATTAAAAATTAAGATAATGGTTTTAATTAAAAATAAAACTGAAAATGATGTATTTATTGGACTAACCCTCCATTCTTATCGTATTTAAAAAATATTGTTTTTTTTTCTAAATTTAGAATTAGTTAGTTGGAAAGCAATATTTCTTTTATGGGTATTTCAAAATTTTCAATAGAGATGCCACTTTTACAAAGTTTAGTTTACATTTCTAGTGTACTTTTTTTTATTCATGAATATAGATCTATCTTAAATAAATATTTTCTCATTTCTTCATTTTATGTTTTTCTTTGGAGAGAAGGAGAGAGAGAAAAGGAAAAAAAAATCAATATGGAGAAAACAACAATACATAAGTTTCAGCTAATAACACAATAAAAAATAAAGGTATAGATGTACTATGTCTAATAAACTAAGATGAGTAAAGTTAAAGAAAGAATATGCAAGAAAAAATGAATTCGTGTTTCATTAAAAATTAACCGAACAAGAACCCTAATAATGGCATAACATATATAATATATTTTCTAGATTAGTATATAAAAATTTGAGCTAAGAAATAGTGCTTTAAGAAACTGGGCAAATACATGTAATAGTATGTTGTGGTGAATGGTTTAAAACTCACTCAGGATTTAGAAATATAAAACACAATTCAATATTTCATATTTAAAATAACTATGATATAAAACACAATTCAATATTTCACATTTAAAATAACTATGTTTAAAACTTGAGATGTGTAAAATTAAGAAACTTGAGATATCTAAAATTAAGAGTTTTGTTATAATAAAAAATTAGGATTTAAAATGGATTTGGTAAGAATTTTTTTTATAATGAGATGGAATTAAAAACCAATATAATTCTAAGAAATTGGTTTAATTATAATATTGAATTGGATATAGAAATGTTTAGATGATGATTTGATGATGATTAATGTTTCTTGAGCCAATAATTAGTTTATTAAAATTTAAAAAATAAATATTTTTTTTAGGTTTATTTAGAATCTTATTTATATACTCAAAAACCAATAAGATAAATATCTCACCATTATTATGTTTCATAACTTAAGAGATAAAAATATCAATATTTAAAAATTTTTTGAAATAGAGTCTATAATTGAAATATATATATATATATATTATATATATATATAATATACAATATATATTACTCATATCAAATATTTAGACCGACCTTTAAAAAATATAAACAAAGTTAAAGCTAATAATTTAAAATGTCAATAATAAAAATTTTTGAAAAAAAAAAAAAAAATAAAAAAAACTACTTATTTATTTATTTTACTAAATTATTATATGGATAAAACATTATTGATATTTTACTAAACACTATATTTTTACATTTTTTAAGGTTAAAGTTTGTTAATAATCTACTTTAAATAAAATAAATATAAATATTATATATTTTATTTATTCTAAATAGTTTTTGAAATATTTTTTTTAATATTTATGATATAAGTTTGAAGGTTGGGTTAATTATATTCAAATTTAGTTAAATTAATTATATATATATTTTTTATTTTGTATATCTATTATATATGTTTAATAAGGGAAAAGTTCTATAAATTAAAAATATTAATAATTTTTTCATATTATTTTATTTATAATTATAAATTGTATGATAAAATGGAAAAAGTAGGAAATTAATATAAGCAATTTAGATTTCATCTTACCACATTCAAACATCAAGAAGGATTTAATCTCTTGAAATGAAAAACTTTTTTTAGAGTGGAAAGAGATTTGATCTAGGCTAGTTTAATTTCACCCTTTAAATAGACTATGTTCCACATGAATACCATGTTTTTTAAATACCATAAGTCATTTTTATTTTTATAGGTTTATTTTTATTTTATTAATTTTATTTTTATTTTTTATACTTTGTTAAAAGGTTACAATTATTTAATCTATTTTTTTCTTTTTGTTAACATTTCACCCTTTAAATAGACCATGTTCCACATGAATGCCATGTTTTTTAAATACCACAAATCATTTTTGTTTTTATAAATTTATTTTTATTTTATTTTTATTTTATTGAGACTTTGTTAAAATGTTTACATTATATTATCTATTTAAAATTTTTTTTTTTAAATAACATTTCTACTTGGAAAGCAAAAATATTTTATTATTTTATTTTAAAGGATTTAATAAATTGAATAATTTGAATTTTTTTAATAATTTTTATAATAAACAGAATAATAAGTTAACATTATATATTTGTTCAAATTATTATTAGTTTATTTCAACAATTAATATAGTTTAAAAACTAATATATTCTATAATATATATATATATGTGAATATTTCAAATTATTTTATAGTAAGATGATATATCTAAATGTTTAAAAAAAAAACTATTAGAAAACTATTTAAATGTTTTGAAGTTAATGTTATGTTTTAAATAAATTAAAAAACACTCTATAGAAAGCTCCTCTTGGTTTGGAGATGTAAAATCTCTACTAACAGGGTCAACCACGTGAAGGTGAGAGCTTATATGACCCCAAAAACGGTCCATCATTGGAATGAGACTAACCACTGACGCGCACCCACACAATCCATTTCCAATGAGGCACAATCACTCACATGCATACATGCACACAATAAACAAACAAAGGGTGCACACAAACATACACATACCCACAAACATTACACATATTGACTCACAAGGTGACATGTTCACACACATCACATTTATTATGCTTATTATGAATTTTAGAATTAACATTAAATTATGCATGTGATGGAGATTGAGTATAGATATTATGATGTTGAAAATTACATTTATTTTATAAGTTAATTAGTAAGTTATGAAAATTGAAAAGTATTTATTTCCTTTATTATTTTTAAAACAAATATTATCATTAACAAAATTTTAGAATTAATATTTTTTCCACATATTATTAAATTTTAGTATTCTGGTTTTTTTATTATATAAAATTAGTGAAATTTTAAATAAAATTAATTTATTGTATTGATTTTAATATGAAATAATTAATTGATATGTGTTATTACAAATTAATGTTAATTGAGTTGTACTTGGAAGGTTAATATTATGTACTTTTTAATATTATTGTAATATGTATATTATTTTTCATTTTAAAATGATAAATAAATATTACAAACCTTTAATATTTTTTATATTGGAAAAGAAATCAAAAAGAAAAAATTAAAAATAAAAATATAAAGCAAAAAAATAAAGGAAAAACTAAAATAATAATAATAATAATAGCATTTTGAAAAATATTTAAACTAATTTATTTACTAGTTAATATTCTAAACAATATATTTATATATAGAAATAATGATAGTATATTTAATATCATATAAAAATATATTTTAAAAAATACATCCACAGAAACTACACTCGTATATTTATAAGTAAATAATATATATACAAATATAAAAAGAAATATTCATACCCACATTATGAATACAATTATGCAAGACACATACAAGTGTAGCAAATAACAGATTCATACACAGAAAGAATACATCATACACATACAAAGAATACAATTAAACAAGACCCATACAAATGTAGCAAAGAATAGATTCATACACACAAAGAATACAAGTACAGAAAATAATAGATTCATACACACGTAGAATACATCCATACACATACAAAGAATACAATTATGCAAGGCACACACAAATGTAGCAAAGAATAGATTCATACACACAAAGAATACAAGTGTAGCAAATAATAGATTCATACACTCAAAGAATACATCCATACACATACAAATAATACAATTAAACAAGACCCATACAAATGTATCAAAGAATAGATTCATACACACAAAGAATACACGTGTAGCAATGAATAGATTCATACAAACGTAGAATACATCCATACACATACAAAGAATACAATTATGCAAGACACATACAAGTGTAGCAAAGAATAGATTCATACACACAAATAATACATCTATACACATACAAATAATACAATTATGCAAGACACACACAAAGAATACATCCATACACATACAAAGAATACAATTAAAAAAGAGCCATACAAATGTATCAAAGAATAGATTCATATAGACAAAGAATACATCCATACACATACAAAGAATACAATTATGCAAGACACATACAAGTGTAGCAAAGAATAGATTCATACACACAAATAATACATCTATACACATGCAAATAATACAATTATGCAAGACACACACAAAGAATACATCCATACACATACAAGAAATGCAATGAAATAAGAGCCATACAAATGTATCAAAGAATAGATTCATACACACAAAGAATACAGGTGTAGCAAAGAATAGATTTACACACACAAAGAATACATCCATATACACATACAAAGAATGCAATTATGCAAGACACATACAAGTGTAGCAAAGAATACATTCATACACAAAGAATACATTCATAGACATACAAGGAATACAATTAAACAAGACCCATACAAATGTAGCAAAGAATAGATTCGTACACACAGAATACATCCATACACATAGAAAGAATACAATTAAATAAGACACATACAATTGTAGCAAAGAATAGATTCATACACAACATAAAGGACATATTCATACACATACAAAGAATACAAGGAAACAAGACACATACGAATGTAGCAAAGAATAGATCCATATACACATAAAGAATATATTCATACATATACAAAGAATACAAGTAAACAAGTCACATACAAATGCAACAAAGAATAGATTTATATACATATAAAGAATACAAGTAAATAATATACACACAAGTATAGCAGAGAATGCATTCATAAATATACAAGCAAACAATATCCATACACAAGAATACTAAAAAAATACACACTCAAGCAAATAATGAAGGAATACTGAAGAAACACTTAAGATAATACAAGCAACTATTCAAAAAAATGCATTTATATACACACAAACAATGAAGCCACTACTCTAACACTGGAGGCATACTCAATTAATAGAGGCATATACATGCAAAACAACAATGAGAGAATACTCAAAAGCATGCAAAATGAGACATTCACAAACATAGAAGAATAATCCAATGAATTACATACAAGTAATGCAAACTCTCTCAATAATACATTCACACACATCATATAGAAGTAGATATCCTATTCATTGATACACACAAAAATAAAATGCTTAGCAAATAAATTCTAACTATCCAAATGCAACTAATAATAGCACTATCTCAATTCTAAAAATAATACATTCATATACATACAAAGTAAAGAATCTAAAGCATACATTATAACCCAAATATATATATTTATGTATAAATAAGCATTCAAGAATATATTTATTATATATAAATAATAAAACTAATACACAAACGTTTAGAAAGAGTAATATTATACAACTAAATAATAAAAAAGTTTAGATATTTACAAACACAAACACTCTAAATAATATATTAATATTTAATTAAATTTGATAAAAATCAATATAATATTAAAATTATATGTAAAGATATAATATAAATACTTAAGAACATACTTATAAAAGAAATATATTAAATAAGAAAAAAAACTTTAAAAAAAAATCAAATCTAAAAAAAAATATAAATTAAAAAATATAAATAAATTTAGGTTAAAATTGTTATATAATTTATGTGAATAAGAATGATTTTGTCGTTGTTTGTGTGCATGTTGGGAAGATGTTTAAAACATTGTAAAAATGTTAAATGATTTATGTGAATAAGAGTGGTTTTGCCATTTTTATTTGTATATGGGGAAGATGTTTAAAACATTGAAAAAATATTAAATGATTTATGTGAATAAAAGGGATTTTTTCATTTGTGTGCATGTTGGGAAGATGTTTAAAACATGTTTATAAATTATTATTATAATAAAATGATATATTTGTGTTTGTGGATATTGGAGTTAGTAAAAACTAAAGATCATGAAAACCATGAGCACAAAGAACACAACTCAAAGGAGGGTTAACATTTAACCTTCCTAAGAGCCTTTTGGAGGGGTTGAATTCCCCTCCAACAAAAAATAGTCTACTCATTTTATTAAGGATAGTTTGTGTTCATGTACATTCTTTGATGGGCCCATCTAAACAAACCAAAAATGTTTTTTTTTTACAACTTTACAAAACATAAAAATAGATAATGTCTTCGACCCCACATGAGCAACTTTGGTATTGATAATTTTTCTGCAACATACAACATTGAAATTATATTATTAGTATACAAACTCATCCTAACAACTTGTGACATAATTAAATGCACTATTAAAAAAAATCATAAAATAACCAATATTAAAAAAACATAAATGCCATATTATTATATAAAATAATATAATTTATAAATTTAATATAATAAAAATTAAATCTAATCATTGCATATTGAAAATAAATAAGAAAAAAATATGTTTAATAACTTTTAATTTCAATATAACAATAATATGTTTTTATTAATAAAATTCTATTGAGTAAATAAAATTATCAACAATTAAATGGGAAAAAAAATTGTTGAAGGAGAAAACACCTTGCATATAATTAATAAAACTAGGTAATTAATAACATAGCGGAAAAAGGAATATTTGATTATCTAAAAGTTGCCGGGTGAAACCCGTTAAAACAGAGATCATTGTTAAGTCGCATGATTGTTTTATCTATTCATCATCATGACATGACATTCATGACATTCCAATTGCCCACTATTGAATATCATCTGTCCTAATTAAATAAATACTACCATGTTTTGGGACTGCGCATGCAAAAAAACTGAAGGGTTCATCTCATAACCAGTTATGACCTGCTCATGACTACTAACACATCTAACTTTGAAACACTACATCTACTTGGAAACTTGGATGAGAAGTGACTCATCCAGGATGGAAAAGGAAACTTTGATGAGGAAGCGAATCATCAAGGATGAAAATGGAAATGGAAATTGATGAGGAAGCGACTCATTACCACTACGGTCAATGGAAATGGAAATTGATGAGGAAGCGACTCATGTTACCATTACGGTCAAAGGAACGGAGGGACTCATGTTACCATTACGGTCAAAGGAACGGAGGGTTACCTCTATCCAGAGTGATGACTTACCATTCAAGGTTAAAAATTCTTCATGCTGAACAACCACATGAAATGTGATAGGCGTAGGTCAAACTATAATGCAATTTCATTTTTTGTTCGGAATGTTTTCACAGGTATTTTCGCACCCAAAAGTTGACAGAGAGAGCGATATATGTATTATATAGTTTTGGAGTGGTCTTGTTATAAATCCATCCTCTGCAGCAGACCACCGATAAGTACTAAATCTCATTCAATATTCTTACCAACATGTTCGCTGAAGGTGAAATCCCCAATCGTCGAATTACTTTAATCTGGTAAATAAAAAATAAAATTCAGGGAACATAGACAGGCCGATCAGCTTTAATTAAAGTAATAAATTAGTACAACTGACACACGAGAACCCCCGTATTTGCTCACCATGAGGAGCTGTAAGTGATAACCGTGTGTGTAAGCAACCTGGTTAGGAGCAGATGTGACTGGAAACTTACAACACAACACAACGGTACACGTTTTTTTTAAGTTTACGTATGCTTGGTATGAAAAGTCATGCGACGGGAGGAAGCTTTTGAGGCAGCGCCAGTCTCTGTTGGATATCAAGAACGGTTAATAAATACTACTGATGCTGGCAGTTTACCATTCTAACTAAACCTATCAACTATCAGCGTTAAGAGTTGAGATGCTGGCAGTTTACCATTCCAACTAAACCTATCAACTATCAGCGTTAAGAGTTGAGATGCAGATTGCAACGTAACTTGTATTATGGTAATGGGCGGTAATGTACTAGTACGGCTAAGTAGAGGAAATTACGACATATTCCAACGTGTTTAGAGATTTTGTTAACGCTCTGATTCAGATGTATAATAGGCACATGATCTGGTATCTGGTAAGAAGTATCTGGTAGTATTCCTACCCAGGTGCATAAGAAGTATCTGGTAGTTGTGGTCCCGAAGTATCTGGTAGTTGTGGTCCCGGGTCAACAACCACGTTCTAAATCGTACGCTCTGTTTAGAATATCAATACGCACGCTCACTGAAAAGCCTAACCTTAACGGGATTATTCACACGATGTTTCCTGATGCTGAAAGCAATTGGGAGGGAGTTGATTTGGAATCAATTCAATTGGGGATTATTACTATTATTGTTTAATTTAATCACTGTAGCGTGGATTGGATCTTTAAAAGAGGAACCTCCTCCGGCTGGCTTAATCATGAACGATAATAATGCCACAGGCACGTGACGCACACTCTTTGACCCTAAATAGCAATAATAAGCTCAGGAGAAAACACCATAAAAAGTAAAGTAATTTCACCGTGCTTGCTTTCTTAACAAATTAAAACATTCATTGATCACTAACCAGCGATGAGGACTTCCAAATACATCGATGAACAGGTGAGGAGTATCGATGACACAGAACAGGTGTTGTACCAGGTGATGCTTTCAGCTAGATGAACATAATATACCCCAATGGTGAAAGTCCAGGGTATTAAATTCAAGCAGTCCTCGTTTCAAGGACGAACACGAAAAATACGAACTGAAATTCCATACAGCAGGGAAAATACAAACTGAGATTCCATATAGCAGGGATGACAGAGAGAGATGCAATGGAAAAATCTTCACAAACAGAAATGTCATAGAGCAAGGATGACCACAGATCTGGAGAGATTTTAGCGGTCTTCTCCTCACTTATATCACCAAAAGCACCAAGGCAGTGATGACAGTGGGAGAAATCATCATAGAAATAGTATCACCGAACTGCAGGTGTCTCTCTCAACTAACTGAACCACCTTCTCAATCTCCTGTTTAATCTACCCACCTATAATATGCTACCTACTGGTTGTGCTGCTAAGTAAATAAGTGGTTCTATGACTGGTGCTAGTACTCTTCAAGCAACTTCGGCTTCATAGGGTTATACAACTCTTATGGATATGGGACAATTGGGAGAAAAAGAGGAGCTCAACTGGGGTTTTGGAGAGACCAATGCTGTCAATAGCCAGAAAGATTAATGGGCGACATGACCTGTTACATGGAAAACCACCTAATACCTCACATCACATCTGGGCATCCTCAACACTTAAGTGAACACAGACCAACACACAGGACTAAAAATGACTCAATTGGCATAACTATTCTGTAGAAATTCGTAAACTGCACCAAGAAACAGAAACAGAGGAGAACAAGGTCAAGGCCATTCACAAAGCATACTAACCGTGCTTCTTAGGAATCTTTCATTTGCCATTGAAACTCTGCAAACTGCCAGAAAGCTACAAATGAAACTCTGCAAACTGCCAGAAACTCCTTAAAGTCACTGGAAACGCTGCTCCAACTCCTGTATATAAAATTTCAACTCATCAGAAAAAGAAACAGAAAAAAGGGTCGAGAATGAGTTTAAAAATAATTCAGGAAAATATTTACATGAGTACCAACTCACTCACTCTGAATGAATGCATTATTATTTGTTTATCAAATTGGCCCTCCAACGGCTGCATATTCTCCCGAGCTTGGACTTTCTCTCCCAATTAATAGACACAAAACAAACATGGACACAAGACACAACCCACATTACAGACATACCACAACACTACACACAACATTTATGGAGCGCTCCATAAGACAGACAGACAGACAACTTTACATACATCACAGTGCTTGAGAGAGAAAGAAAACCATGATTAACCTGTAGATTCAACAGAAAAAACAGTTTGTGAGGTTACATAAATTTACTCAATCACCTACTCTCTTTCCCTGGTTAACGAGTTGAATAAACCAGAGATACAAAAACAAATTAAAGGGAACAGGAAATTACCAGCTCCATAAATAATCCATTCCATCTCCCTGATGCTATTTTCGTTCTTTCGTGAATTTCCTACTCTCATTCTTCATTCATCACAATAATCACCCAGCCCTCTCATCCTTCATTCATCAGAGCGCCAGGATCTTGAGTTTCATTAATCAGGGCGTTTTATGCTTGCTTTTTTGGACCGTTGTGTTCAAATGTAGCTTTAACCAATCTTTTAATTACCATTCATTAAACCATTCTTTTAATTACCCGTCTTTTAAATCACTATTACTATTTTATAGTTTATGATATTGCTGTAGGTTTTTTTACCTGCGTTTTTCAATTATAACAGTCGTTGGGTGGTTCATTAAGCCAATCTTTTAATTATCCATCTTTTAAGTCACTACTACTATTTTATAATTTATGATATTGCCAGTTTATTGACCTGCGTTTTTCAGTTCTCTGTGCATAATCACAGTGATTGGGTAAGAGTTAATGTTAAAAGGCTCGTAGTGTAGTCTCATATATATATCGATATATTAAAATTTAATTTTGAAAAAGTAAATAGACTCATTTATCCCAGTCAATCACTTAGGATTTCTAAGTTTTCAATGTTTTATGAAAGTGATTTTGTTTAATTGTTTTTAGGAGCTAAATTTACTTCCCTTTCACCCTGCTTTAACCTATATATTGGTTCAAAAAGCTTAAAGAAATGTTGCAAGTAAGTATAAAGAGCAATAGCTATAAATATTAAATTTAATATTGGTTCAATATTTAATTCAATACCATGACTAGTGTCACGTTGCATTTGAATAAAAAATTTCTTGGAAAGTGCAAGTCTTCATATAATTAGTGATACGCATCCAAGAAAAAAATTCCGTGGAACTTTCATCTTCATGATTTATAGGTAATTTGTTGGGAGGTTTTTACATTTAAATTGTTTTTTCCCAAGAAAAATATAATTGTATTCCACTCAAATTTTCCAACACCCAATTGTGTTTTTCATGTACGTGTTTTTCAATTTTATCATTTTAATTATGTCTCTCTTCTTTTATATTTGAAAGCACTAGTCCATAACCAACAATTAAGTAAAAAACTAGAAAGACCTATTTGTTATTCTATTACAATACATACTCATATATATTTATATTTATGATACGTATTCTATTTGTTTTACATTATAGAATGACCTAGTATAGAAAGTAAAAGTTAATATTTTACTTTCAAGAATGTTCAACTTTATTTGGCTAGATGACTTTGTATTTATTGATGTTTTCTATCTTGGTATATATTCCTCTCATTATTATCATTTTCAGTCTTTATCATCATTAGAATAATTATTTATGTATGTGGCAACATCCATGGTCAATTTTCTTATTCCTCCCATCTTTTACTTTTAACGGAGGTATTTGCCTATGCACAACTATTGAATATTATATTTTTAAATATGTTATTATCGAAGAGATTATATACTAAACAACCCTTTCAAGTTTTATTGCCATCTAATATTTTATTGAGATTGGATATTTTATCCAATGTACCACCAAATTAATCCATTAGCATACAATTGGATTTATCTCAAGTGGCTAGAGGTATGATTATCATCCTCCCCACCAAGGTTCGATTCCCACAAGTGACATATTGAGCTCATATAGAGTATATTTCTCTAATGGTTTTCATCCTTGGCCTTGTGGCCTTAATAATCTTAATCTAGGGTTTTCCCTATGTATCATCTTTGAAATGAGGGAAATTATCCAAGGGTTTTCACCTAGTGACAAAGCGGCCATACTAGTGTAATACATCTTTGAAATGAGGGAAATTATCCAAGGGTTTTCCCCTAATGACAAAGTGGTCATACTAATGTAATAGTAGTGTAAGTGTGGTACAAGGTCATAAATAGATAAATGTATGCAAGGGCTAATCCTTTGTACTACTATAGATTCAAACTTACACCAACCTTTTGCGCCACTATAGATTCAACATACACTACACATAGTACAATGCTAACATGATAATGTTTGCACTGGTTGCAAACTAATTACTGGTTACTTGATCAATTAATAGATATTTCCATATACTAAAACAAATTTTGATTATTTATAGCTGTCTTACATCATCAGAGTTTGTTAAATTGAGCATTGTGATGTCTAAAATACAATAAAATGGAAACATTGATAATGCGAGGAATGGACTTCAAAAACCAAAACACATCTCATATGTTTTTCTTTCCTCCCCTCCTTATGAAAAATATATTTATATTTCATATGAGGAACGTACGTGTTTTGTTCCTCTAGGGACTAATCACACTCAACAACAAGGCTCAAATCCTTTACAATAAACCTCAACATGTCGCTTGCAAGAATTGAACGTAGGTTGGGAGGACATCAATTATTTCTCCCAACCAACTAAGTAAATCAAAATGAAAAAACACGCCTCTTAAGTTATGTGAATAAAATGCACAAGTTAAGTAATTTGTCTATTATAAAAACCAAAAAATAATTGAAACCATGTCAATTTTATACATGCATATCCAAGACAACCTTCACCAACACTCTCAAAGTATCAAATGGTTACCTTGTAATAAAACATCAAATTCTAAGGCTAAAAGGAATGGGAAATGACATTATATACCTCATATTAAAGGAAATATATTAGTTAAGCTATGTAGTTAACCTCTTATGTTTACTTTTGTTTTAAAGATAATAAAAAGGTTTCCGAGTGAAATTGGAATGGTTTCCATTGTGGAGAATGTTGATGCTTCTAGTCTAGCATAACTAATCATTATGGAATTCAAATATCCTACATAATGCATCATATTTCTTATTTTAATAATAATGTCCCTTTATGGGGGAGGTAGGAGAAATAGGAGCATTATTCAACCCCAATGAAAAAATTGTGGCACAATTTGCATGGGGTCTGGGTTATGTGACTAATAACCAAGTGGAGTTTCTTACTCTATAGAAAGGTCTAGAAAATTATTTGCAAATTAATTTTAACATTACTATTTTTTTTGTGTAAATCAGCGTTGTTATATTGTATGAAAATACATAGTTTACAAAAAGACTACCAAAGCAGTAAAAGACCTTCTTTAGCTTATCCTCGCCCTAATCTATACCCGTTTGACCCTAGAGCATACCACGCAGGGCAGCAGAGGATGTGGTATCTCACAAAAAAACTGACAACCATTTGATCATAGACTAGTTACAGGGCTGAAACAGAGTAGCCCTTTAAAAAAAAAACCTCACAGCCGTAAACATGCACAAATAGAAAAAAGAGCCCCAGTAAGCATACCCAACAGAGAACATAATATCATAAGGTATCCAGAACGATGTAGTTCTTGGACTTGTCTTGCACAGCAGACGCCTTGGCTTGGCCTGTCTGAGAGGGCGAGGTAAGAACATGTGGATTCTTTGACCCTTCCGAAGTTTCCCCGGTGGCACGACCCTCCTGATTTATGGTGTGCCGCATCAGACTGATCAGAACTGTGAATTTTTTCGATATAGTGTCGAGTTGTTGTTCCATGCTGCTCATCTTGAAGTCCAAGCCTTCCAAAATGGCCGCGTGCTCCTCGTTGGCCGCTGCAAGAGTATGTTGAGCCTGCCGCAGCTGGTTTGCCGAGTCCCCTTGCATGTTGATAGCCTTGGCAAGCATCATTTTCATTCTCCACATCTCCGCTTGGGTCCTTACAAACTGCGTTGCCCGCGTAGCGACCGTTCCGGGGTCTTGCACCCAATCTACTTCCTTAACTAGTTCCTGTTGGTCCACGGTTTTTTCTTCTTCATTCACCATGGCTTCAAGCTCTTCGATCCTCCGTTTCTCCCTCTGAGAGGTGCGGGTCTCATAAGCAGCTTTGGCTCGCTTCAGATCTGTGTTAGCCGCAGCATTCTGACTCCCTCCACTCGCCATCCTGCTACCTGCACTAAAATGAGCGCTTGGCAAATTGAAGATGAGGGATCCTCTCTTTCGCTCGCTTAAAGCAGAACTGATGCTTGTTGCGGAGCTTGCATTTCTATTTAAATAGATGGTGATGCTCATCACGCCGTAACCCCTTCGCTTGTTGCTCTGATTTTGTCTTGTCCGGTTATCATAATTGCTATTTAATGGGTTGGAATTCCATTGATGATCCCTCAGATTTCCTTTGCGATCACTCTTTGTGATCTTCTCTGTATTTATCCAGGTGTCCCCTCACCCGATTTTGGATTGGCGGCGCCTTCCTGTCATGGTCATAGTAACACTATGTTTTGCCTTCGCCTGCTTGAGCATTAATTGCTCCTGACTTGTTTGTCCTTCATTCTCCTGCAGTCCTTTACTTCCTTTCTTAGCATTCACTGTTATCATTGTCATTCTGTTATTTGTATGACACACCTCGCTCGCCCGCACCTATCTCTCATTCAATAAATCCTGCCTTGAGAACCGGGTACAATCCTTTTTTAAATCCGGGCAGCTGACGTCCTGCCAACAGCTATCCCAAATCGTGGTGGGGTTCTCTATGCCGACGTTCACCAAGTGGTCAGCTACGGTGTTGGCCTTGCGGCGTACCGCCTGAAAGACCAACCCTTTTAGCCACCCCAAGTGTTCTGCTATGCTTTCTATGACCTTTGCTAATCTCCAGTGCTGCGTTACCTTGCTCGCCTTCGCCCCAGCATACATTCTCTTGGCTGCTGTGATGGCAAGCTGAGAGTCCCCCTCAATTACAACAGCACCCACTTGGAGGCTTCGCAGAATTCTAAGGCCCTGCTCCAATGCTGTAAATTCCATTTCGTTGTTGTACCTTCTCCCAATGCTCTGCTGTAAATATGAAGAATTTCACCATCATTGTTCCTGATGACCCCTCCGATGCCAGCGAGACCGGGGTTGCCTCTCAAGGCCCTGTTGAAGTTTAGCTTGAGGAAGCCGGGTGGAGGTCACTTCCAAATGTTTGGGGTGGTTCTGAGTTCCTGTTGATGCATGGTCGTTAGACTATCAGCTTCTCTGTCCAAATCAAAGGTCTTCAAAATTTGTAAGTCTTCACCCGTAGCTTTGTCGTTCTGATCTATTTTGCATTTTATCATGACCAGTTGTTTTATGTTTTGCTTGATGGTCTCAAGAGAATGGGTAATATTTCTTGTTTCATCACGAAACACCCTTCTGTTTCTTTCTTTCCATAGAGTCCAGGTGATGAACCCTGGTAATATTTTCCAAATGGTGTTTACTCTTTGATTGCCCGAGAAGTTTCCTCGCCATTTCTCAATGGTTTCCTGGATAGACTCTCTGTTCCTGTCCGTTTGCTTCATGACGTTTCAGCCCAATTCCACAGAGTGTCGGCAAAGTCACAATTGTTGAAAAGATGGTTCATGGTCTCCTCTTCTCTATTGCAAAGTAGACATTTTGAGGGGCCACTGAAACCTTTTTTTCCGAAGATTCTCCCATGTTAGCATCTTCCTGTGCATTAGCAGCCAAAGGAAGGTTCTAATTTTCGGCCAGCTTTGGGAGTCCCAAACCTTACTGCTCCAAGCTACCTTGTCCACCTGCTCTGCCTTTTCGATGCATAACCGAGCCTCTTTGAGTGTGAAATTACCCCCTCCTTGATTTCCCCATCTTAGCTTGTCGTTGTCCTCTGCTTTCCTAATTTTCCTTTTATCTAATATGCTGTTAAGGTTGGTGGCATTCGTGTTCCCTTCCCCTATGTCCTCTATTTCACTTTTTGCCCATTTTCTCCATGCCATGTCACTGTTATCTTGCGACCAATAGTGGTGAACCGTTAGCCTCCCCTGTTCTTGCAGTCTTCTTTGTAATTTTGTGAGTTCTGGTTTTTCCAATTTGGGATGTTGTTGCCACGCGTCCTCCCAAAAGAGGGTTGTTTCACCATTTCGAATTTCCCAGAAACTATTCTCCTGAATAATATCCCTGTTTTTCCTTGCTAGATTCCAAATTGGGGAGCCCTCTGGACTCTCTTGCATCCTAATTAATTCCTGGTTACTTCGTGAGGGGGCATATTTGGCCGTCCAGTGGCGAGCCCATGGTAAATTAGGCTCCGTCATCCATTTCCACCAAAGTTTGGCTCCACAAGCAACTAGCGACCACTTCCTTTTCTCTGCATTACCTGGCCAAAGGAACGTTCTCTAAATATTTCTAATTTGTTGAAGGATTCCTTGGGGAGTCGGGATGATGGAAAGCATATATTGCGGGATAGCCTGTAGGACTGCTTTGGTGAGCACTAACCTTCCAGCAAAATTGAGAGCCCTGTGAGTCCAGTGCTGGCATATTTTCTTTAGGTTGTCAAGGAGTTTTTCCCAATGAGATTTTTGCCATAATTTATCAAGAAGAGGAGCTCCTAGGTACCTGGAAGGCAGATTGCCTCTTCGGAAGCCTAGAATGCGCGAGAGGTTTCTCTGAACCGCAACATTCATATTGAAAAAGAATATGGTTTATTTAGAAAGGTTAATGTCCATACCTGAGGCCTCGTTGAACAGTTTTAGGATGTTCTTATAACCTTGAGCTTCTTTTACAGTAGGTGATCCATGCAGCATAGTATCGTCCACGAACTGCTGATGCGTGGTTGCTGGAATGGAGGGTAGTGGTTGCAATCCCTTGATCTTACCTTCCTCCTTAGCCTGCCGAATGAGCCTGCTCAATCCTTCCATTAAAATTACAAAAAGGAAAGGGGACAAAGGGTCTCCTTGTTTAAGCCCTCGAGAGGGGGTAAATTGGTTGGCCGGGGCACCATTGACCAGAATGGAATATCTAGTTGATTTGATTAGGGCCATAATCCATCTGATCCAATGACTTGAAAACCCGAAGGCAGTGAGGATTGCTTCCAAGTAATTCCAGCTTGCTTTGTCGTAAGCCTTCGACAAGTCAAGTTGCATCATCATGCCTACGACTTTTATGGATTGCAGAGTATGGACCATCTCTTGTGCCAACAATATGTTGTCCAAGATTTGTCTCCCTTCAACATAGCCAGATTGCTCTTCGAAGATGAGGCCTGGAAGAATAGGCTTCAATCTGTTGGCTATGACCTTAGAGATAATCTTGTACATGATGTTACACAGAGCCATAGGACAGAATTTGGTAGGGGTTGTAGCTTCCTCTTCTTTGGAGATTAGAGCTAGGAAAGTGGAGTTCAAATATTTCAGAATCGGTGTTGAGCGCCGAGAGTCCTCCACCACCTCCCATACCTCCAATTTAACAATCTCCTAGCAGGCTTTGTAAAAATTTATGGTGAAGCCATCAAGGCTCGATGCTTTGTCATTGGGAATTTCCTTTACTGCTTCCTCCACTTCTTCTAATGAGACTTCTCTGCTTAACGCTTGGTTTTGTTCATTGGAAATAGATTCAGGAATTGATTTGATGAGGTTCCCAATGGCTTCAGTTCTTTCTATCTCTAGTTCCTGAGCAATATTATTGAAATGCTTTGTGAGTAAGGTAGTGATGCCTTGATGATTATCAATACGCTCCCCTTGATCATTTTTGAGGCTGAGGATCTTGTTAACCCCTCTATAGTCCAGCGCCGATCTGTGAAGAATTTGGTATTCTATTCTCCTTCCTTGAGCCACTGAATTCTGGATTTTTGTCTCCACAGCGTTTCTTCCTGTTGACATTTTTCTTGCCATTGTTGCATCAACAGTTTTTCCTGATCCATTGTGTTTGGAATACTGATTCCCTGAATCCACTCGTTGTGTATCTTCTCTAGTTGCTCTTCTATCTTGATTTTCTCTTTGAATATGTTTCCAAAGACCTTTATGTTCCATTCTTTGATTCTATTCTTAATGTGTTTTAATTTTACCTGCAGTTTGTACATTTTAGTGCCTCTAATTTCCACTGGTTCTTGCCACCATTTTCCTACAAGCTGGATGAAATCCGGGTGGTCCAGCCAAAATTTTTCAAACCTAAAGGGTTTGTTTCTAGGCGTGCCTTGTATCGTGGCCGTTAGAGAAATTGGCCAGTGATCAAAACCTCCACAGGGAAGAATGTCAGAGTGTGCGATCACACCCTCCAGTAACAGACTTTCAGAGACAAGAAATCTGTCTAGACGGGAAGCAATCAGTCTTTCCCCACCCCTTCTGTTGTTCTAGGTGTGAGCCCCACTCTTGGGCTGAATATCTACCAATCTTGTTGACATTATGAACTCTACAAAAGCTTCAGAATCCTTGTTTAGCTTTCTGATTCCTCCCTTTTTTTCGGACAGCGAGGTTATCATATTAAAGTCCCCTCCTATGATGACCTTCGCTCTGGGATACCTCTGCTGCAACTTCATTAGCGAATTTATTAGCTTGAGCTTTTCTTCTAATTTTTGAGGCCCATAGACATTGATGCATAAATAAACGTCTGAGTTGCCTATTGCTTGACATTCTAAGGCTAAAAAGTGTCTGGAAGCTTCCGAGGAAAGGATCTTAAGGACATGAGGATCCCACCATGTTACTAGACCTCCCTCCCATCCCTGACTATCTATACTCATGTGTTCCAATCTTCTACCTAGCCTTCTATTTACAATTTGAATAATTTTATTTGCACATTTAGTTTCTTGTACCAAAATTAAATCTGGATTTTCCTGTTGAATTTTCCTTTTTAACAATCTATGTTTTGTTTGGCCATTGAGCCCTCTAACATTCCATGAGAAGACTTTAATTTTAAAAAACTTGAGATTTAAGAACCAAAAGAGAAGGCATCAAGAGCTTTCATCTTACCCGAGTTAATGAGCATATATCCTATTTCCTGAAGTACTTCACTGTTTGTTCTTCGCCCTCTTTTCTTCTTCTGAGTTGAGCTCGAGATTATTTGAAGTACACTCTTCGTTCTAGCTCCTTTTCCTTTTACTACTCCCAGTTTCCTGATATGCATTTCCATTTCAGCCTTTTGCTTGGCTATGATGACTGCATTGATTTTCTGGATTTCCTCCTCCGAGATGTTTTCCACCCCTTTTTTCCTCCATTCTTCCACCATGTCTGGAAGATTGACTCCTTCCAGCCTTGGAATCTCCTGGAGTTCCATATCCTCACTGCCTATATCACTTGTGACCATTTATGAGTCTTCATCTGCTTCTTCTGTGCCCTCCTGTTTGATTTTTGTGCTGTGTGGATTTTCCTCTTCCGCTCCTTTGGTTGTTGCTACTGTTGCTACTTTATTTGCTTCATAGTTCGTGTTCTCCTTATTCTGGTTCTCTATATCCTTTCCACTTTCCAGTACTTTAAAAGCGTTTCTTGTGTTAGCTTGTGCTTCGCTTGTTTTGTTTGGTTGCCTTCTGTGTGCTCTCTGTCTAGCTTTTGGACGAGTGAAGGTGTCCTTAATCTTTCCTTCCTGATCCTCCGTTTGTGTATCAGTTGTCCTGTTTAAAGGGCATTCCCTTATTAAGTGTCCATGTTCATGGCACTTTCTGCAGCGAAATGGAATTTGCTCATAGTCGATAGCTTGAAAATAGTCCTCGTCTCTGTATTCTAGCCATAGGCGTTCATGCAAAGCTCCTGAAACGTCCATCTCCACACAGATCCAAGCGCAAGAAGTGTATCATCTTTGTAATGTGGCTTCTGAAGCTTTGATGAATGTTCCTAACATGTCCCCTATTTGTTTGAGTGCGGCAAGACCTCAATAGTCTATTGGGAGCGCAAAGAGTCGGATCCAGACTGGGACCTTCTTGAAAGTTTCCTTCTCTGGTACAAAATTAGGCTTCCAAGGTTTCATGTAGAGGCCCGCTAAAGCGAAGAAGTAGGGGCCTCCATCAAAGACTCTGTACAAATCTTCCAGATTGGAGAACACAACTGTGAAGAAGCCTTTTGCTCCCAGGTGCAGGCTAACATCTCCTTTGGGTCTCCAGTGCTATTTAATCCACTGACATAATGCCTTTTCCATTGGCCACAGTCCCATAAATCTACAAATCACTGCATGCTCAGCCATGTGGTCTCTGTAGGCTTGTATTTCGGGATCCGTTAGTACTACTCTCAAGACTTCTGCTACTCTGGGTTTGCATGGTCACCGAGTTCGTTTATGAGTAAGATTCTCTTGCGTATTGTCCTCTATTTCATTTTCTTCCCTCGTAGCTGTGTACTCCAGGTGTTCCTGCTCTTCTTCTCTATTATTCTTCTGTGCTTCATTTGCTTGTTCCTCCTTATCCTTTCTGTTTCCGTTGATTCTGCAGACTGCTCTTCCTTATCCCTGTTTTCATTTCTATTCTTACTGGTCTCTTCTCTGTCCTTGACCTATCAAGCCCTTCTATTTGCACCCCCTTCTGATTCGGTTGTTTATTCATAATGATTTGTTTGTATGTGGGGGTCCCTATGGACCCCTCGTTTACCATTTGACCAGTCAGGATCTGTCCCCTCCTGAACAGTTCTGCAATCCTGACCCTGTTTCTGTCCAGCTTCAAACCTTATATCTTAAAACCTGTGCTCTATTCCTACCCAAATTTTAACATTATCATAGTATTCATTTATTGAATGTTTATAACTTTTTAGGTGGTAATGGCTACGGTGGAGTCAAGATTTTATTTCCCTCTTATTCTCCAAAGGATTATATTACTTCTCTCTCAATTTGAGCATATGGATTTTTTCCATGTTTGCAGACATTTGAATTCAGTGGAAGACACTTTGGAAAATAAAGGCTATGAGTTGGGCCAAGGAAGATTATATTTGGATCAAGGAAATTTAAAAATCATCTATATACCATAGTCATGACGAGAGCCCCAAGGCGTATTCACTTTCATTCAAATTTTGATACCTATGGAAAATTTTTGTTTCAAAGAGGGGATGGGACATTTCCTCCTGCTCTAAATGGTCTACGACTCTTGTTAAAAGGCTAAGTGGTATTGGGATCTAGAGATTTATTATTTTCTGAGGTCGGTCTTCAAAATTTTCCTGTAGGCATCCCATGCACCTTATTATGTGTCTCGACATATTTCCTCTCATCTGCAAAATGAAGCATAAGAATTTAATTCTTATTTCATGGGAGCAACTGGAAATCAATATGGCTATGGAGATTCTTTATTTGAGAAGTGGATTGGAGTTAATTTCACCACCCTACACTTTCAATCATCAGTGTATTCATCATCCTCTAAAGGATTTTGGGTTGGATATG
Source organism: Pinus taeda (assembly GCA_000404065.3). Classification (NCBI taxonomy): domain Eukaryota; kingdom Viridiplantae; phylum Streptophyta; class Pinopsida; order Pinales; family Pinaceae; genus Pinus; species Pinus taeda. Next base: position 26,451 of record APFE031593220.1, read on the forward strand.
AAACTTTTCCTCAGTATGGCTCATGGTAGTGTTTCAGTCTCAATTTTATAACAGATTATGTGGAACTCCAGAAAATTTTTTGGAAGGCTTACCTTGTTGGTCTTAGGGTGTGGGTTAAGTTTTTTGGTGCTTTTGCAAGTCAAGTTCAGTGATACTTTCCTCAAATGGAAGAACCTCATTGTCTTACAAAGAGCCTTGATATTGGTTCGTTGTTTCGTAAAGTCTTGGATTTGGTTGACATGTTTCAAGGGTTTCTAGGAAACAACAGGATTACATGGATGGGAGACAATTCTATTCTTCACAACTATTATTAGAAGTTATTTTCCTCTGACTTCTGAGTAGTCTGGAAAATTCTTTGAATGAATTCCATGAGGAAGTTATTGCACTCAACACTCAAGTTACAGCTCTAGAGAATTGTAGGTTGGCAGTGCTCATCTTTCTCTTGGAGGTGTTGCTCCTAATAAGAAAAAGCTTCTTCACTTGCAAAGGAATGACAATCCTAGTGTTGGACATTGCTAATGGGAGAAATTAAGGATGAGTATATCGGCTTTAGTTAAAAAAAAAAAATTTGTTGATATACATTGTAATGTAAATACCTTCTTATACTTGGGATCTTATGTATATTCATAAAAGAGATATATATTTAGATTAGGGAAGAAATGTAACCCTAGAGATGGCACTAATTTTGTATGGTTTGGTGAATATTTACACTGTCAGAGAACAGAAAGATCTTCTAAGGGTTCTAGCCCATAATATAGTATTATTAATGCAAAACCCTTAATTGTTTCTTTAAAAAAAAATCGCATGGGGATTTGGATTGATAGTGAAGGGATGTTCTGTTAAGGCACTCCATACAAAAAGGTCTTTGATTCTGTAACACCCTCCTCCCACACTTACCCAAGTTAACCAGTCTCGCTGGGGTAAACATGTGATGAGTGGCTACTAAAATCTAATTCAAATCCCCATGTACAGTTAAGGAAGTGGGACCAACAAAAAACAACCAATCTAACCTTCTGCCTATGTCAAACAACCTACATGAGCCAGCCAACCCTTCCATGTGATCAACCCTTGAGAAAACTTGACACTTCATTGCCCTAGAGCCTTAGTCGCTCCCATGACATGGGCATGCATGCGATTGGGGCCCTCCAAGAACTCTCCTAGAATGGGTATGCAAGCAACTGAGGTATTTTTTTAGGTAATTCTGAGCTTGTGACCTTGGTTTTTATGCCACTATTTCAGGGCTAGGACTCAAGCCACTGCCCAGAACTCCATGAAACCTTCAGAAATGAAAAGTAACATCAAGACATTGATACAAATGCAAATATTTGAAAAAAGACTCGATTGGACCCCTACTAAACATGACAAGAATCTCATCAAACATGTCACGAATATACAATCTACATGTCATAACAACACATCTGAGCATAGGGGTCTCATACTTATCTGAGAATCGCTAAGAAGCATTGATTCCTTATCACATTAGTTGCATCATCATATATTATGTCATACATTCATGGTACATTCACGTATAATCAAAACATGATGAGATCCATACATCATCCTTGTCATAAAACATACTCATAACCAACATATAAAAAAATAATAATAATAAGGATACATAAACCATAAATGCCACATATGAACCAATGCATTTTCTCATAAAATACCAAGGAAAGTAACTCTTATTAATGAATGCAAAATCAAATCAGGTATGGGACTTCCACAAACCACCTAGCCATAGATTGGTTGAACCAAATCTTTCTTTCAACCAATCACCCCCATGCCATATTCCAAGCATGGTTGTGGGACTCATAAACAAAACTCAACTAGGGTTTCCTAAGGCTACTACGCCTCACCTATTTAGGAATTATTCACACTATGTTTCCAGATGTTGAAAGCAATTGGGGGTTGATTTGGAATCATTTTAGTTGGGGATTATTATTATTGTTTAAGTCAATCACTATGGTGTGGATTGCATTTAAAAAAGAGGAACCTTCTCTGGTTGGCTTAATCATGAGCGATAATAATGTGACACGCATGCACGCTCTTTGACCGTAAATAACAATAATAAGCTCAGGGGCACAGGTGTGGAGAAAACACCATAAAAAGTAAAGTAATTTCACCGTTATTTCTTAACAAATCAAAACATTCATTGATTACTAAGATACTAACACATCGATGAGGACTTTGAAATACATCGATGAACATGTGATGGGTATTGATGTAGAACAGGTGTTGTACCAGGTGATACTTGCTAGATTAACATAATATCCTTTCCAATCCTAACTGAAGTTCCATATAGCAAGGATGACAGATAGAGATGCACTCAATGGGTATATTTTCTAAATCGAAATGGAAAAATCTTCACAAACATAAATATCATTCTCTTTAGAGATATTAGTGATCTTCTCCTTGATTATATTGGTATATTTTACAGAGGCACCAAGGTAGTGAATAAGTTGTGCCACAAAATTCTTCTCTTCCTTTATCACCAACAATCCAAAATCTATATAACCATAACAAGTCCCTATGCATAGTCAGGCTGGTCATTTCTACCTATGTTTGAAATTAGAATTCATCGCTAGCGACATCATTGAATTTCAATATTTTCAAAGCTCCTAAGATGCAATCCTAGAGACTTTTGAATAAATAATCAGTTCCTCGACACATTTGCTCATACCACATAAGCTAGATCAATTGATTTGTCTGGAAGGTGCCACCCAGTGATATATTTACTTGATAATTGGATAGTAACCATAAGTTCTTTGTCCCATATTATCACACCATGAACCACCTAAAATTGGGGTACATAAACTTGTTGGAATCATCACTTAAATGCAATGTATTTCTTCACAAACCTCTGGTAATTTTTTAGAGTGGTTTCTCCAATGCACCTCTTTCAACATAGATTTAATTTTCTCTTCAAGTTCATTTTTTCATTTGGCACCAATTGCTAAAGCTCCAAAGTCCAAGGCTATCAATCTCACTTGTGGAAAATCAATTGATACATCCCTTGAACAATTCTCTGAGCCATCCTTTTCACCAAGTAATCTTTCCAACACTAGGCTCGCCAAAGACAAAAAAATGTTCATATTAGGATTTCATTTTCCATCAACGAACACTAAATCCGACTTCAAAAGTTCTATAGTAACTGCAGGGATATCCACCACTGAAATCATGTCCACAATTTTTTTTTAATAGTAAACCATGTTCATAACTGCAAGGTACAAGCCACAAGCAATGGGCCATAGGAGGTTTTCAAATGTGATCAGTATAACTCTTTGCTTACAAGTTTCCAATTATTTGTGCCAATGAGTATCTCAACCTAAGGAAAGAGACCTCCCTTGATAATTGGTGCATGCTTAAGATGAATATTTATCTTAATATACAACAAAGGTCTCGTGAGTTGATCCGATGAGAAGGTGAAATGTCCTAGGATGGAAGATCAGAAAGAAATTGTGATCAATTGCAAAATGAAAATGTGTTTAGGCTAGTCACAATTAGAAATTTGACTTAAGGAAAGGGAAATGTGATTGAGGCCAAGTTGAAAAAGGAAAATTAAGGAATTGTGATGAGGAAGGGTTGCAATGTGGCTTAGTTACATGTCGCAATCAAAGATTCCAAAGGCAAGATATGGTGAGTTCCTTTATGAATTTCGAATTTGATTTTTGAATAAGGAAAGTCACAATTTATAGATGTAATAGTCTCAAATCGTTTCCAAATACCTTTTGTCTATGAAATTGGTTGTTTTGAAACTTTGTTTCCTATAGTGACTATGTCCTTTTTCCCGTATTTTCTCAAAATTTTCAGCAACAAACGTCTCTGCGATTAGTCTTCTGTGTAGTGTTTTCTTCTTCCAGGATTATCACATCCATGATTATTTAAATCAATATTTCAAGCCATCCACTGTGGCTTATCATTAGGATAGATCAAAAGATATATAAGCTAGATTCCGACCTTAGCCTCCTAAATCAACCTTAACCTCCTGAATTACCCTTATCTTGAACCTTTCCTATCTCTCTACACCTCTCTCAATTAATCACAACCCTAATTCTAATTTTAATTATTCCATTCTTAAATCTGAATTTAATTTAATTAAACTATCCATAATATCTTAGACATATATATATTTACAAAAATTTCTAAAAATATT